>OZ008352.1:14355902-14497008 GCA_963931975.1 Cataclysta lemnata
CGCAAGCTGCTCGCCGCCGCGCACCAGGCCGGCCCGCGCGCCTTCCTCGCGCTCTACCACGCTCTGCGCGCGCGCAACTTGAGAACGCGCGGCGCGCCGCACTTCCTCAAGGGTAAGCTGTGTATACCTACTCCGATTTGTAACAGGGATGATGACACTAACAAAGAATCACTGATGTAATTCTTTATAATAATAATTTAGGATAAGGAGATTCGTTTACAGTCACTTGTTTATGATTTATAATAATAATTTAGGATAAGGAGATTCGTTTACAGTCACTTGTTTATGATTTATAATAATAATTTAGGATAAGGAGATTCGTTTACAGTCACTTGTTTATGATTTATAATAATAATTTAGGATAAGGAGATTCGTTTATAGTCACTTGTTATCAGATTTAAATAATTGTGATTGATATTTATTTTTGGAAAAATAAAAGTAAAAAACTTAGCAATCCGCCATATTGGCTAAAACGGTAACCAAAATCACTTCCCCATTCTAAACCGAGAACCAGCTGACATCAGTTTGTATGGGGGAGTGTTTATTTTTCTGAGATTTCGATTTTTGTCCCTTAGCGAAAGTTGTTCAGTTTGATGGCCTGAATAAATATGACTACACCTCTCTTACGCCCTGTGTACTCTGATTTTTATTTAAAGTCCGACAAGTTCGTGCGCGACCCTCCTGCGGAATAAGACAGTGGCGGGGACGGGGCACAGTAGATGCTAGCGGGGGCGGGCGAGGCGGGGAGGAGCGACTTTTCCCTCCTCCCCGCACAACCCACCCCCGCCAACATCCAGAGCGCCCCGCCCCGCCATCGCGCCTCATACCGCAGGAAAGTTCGTGCGCGACCCACGGACTTTTCGGACTATAGATGTCCTTACTAAAGTGACATTAGGAATGATTGAATGAAGGCCGTGTGGTGACGGCAGAGTAGAATACAATTGTCACCACCCCAAGTCTCTCCCGTGGGTGTCGTACAAGGCGACTAAGGATAAATCAGTGATGAGGAATGGGTAGCAGCGTTCCTTTTATACCACCTAGCAAAATACTGCGACATTTGTGCCCGATAAATGTCAACAGGCTCGCCACCTATTACATGGGACCTAACATAATTGGCGAAACGTGGGTGCTAGTTCACCTCTGCCTACCCCTTCGGGGATATAGGCGTGAATTATGTATGTATGTCTGTAGGAATGATACCACTTTACAAAAAATGAAAAATAGTGTTCTACCCTTACCCAATTGTAGTTCTATTATCTGTTCAAGTTTGAACACCCCTGGTCTATTTCGTTGCAAATTACTGCCCGATAGGCACTCTCAAAGAGAATACAATACTACGTAAGGGCACTCTTATGGACTTCCGAAATGGCAATCAGCTTGAGTCAATCTCGTTCATATTTTGTGTATTTCTGTTGTATTGCTAGGTCAAACAGAACAAACAAACATAACAAATATTTGTTTGACCTAGCAACCGAACAGAAATACACAGAAAATGAATGAGATTGACTCAAGCTGATTGACCGGAACTTCATTAGAGCCATCCGACCCACACCGCCTTGTCGTTCGTAGGTTTGATGGCCTGAATAACTACCACGCGGCGTCCGCGCGTGTCTCTGTAGACACGTCTCTGTAACTGGAGTTACTAAGGTCTTACAATAATGCCGAGGTAGCTTTGGTCTGAACGTTTAAACACACCATTTGTGCCCTGAAATACATAGGTACTATACATACTAAATGTAGTAAAGAAAAATGTATTATTTACGCAAATTATTCGTAGCCAAGGACACCTAAACGTGTTACATTTGACCCCACTCTGACCTATACGACAGACAGAAATGACGCATATCGTCGCAATTGCTTCTAAATCTTATAACCAATTTTTTTATTTATTAGTCGTACCGGTAAATTATGATGTGGTTTTCTTTAAATACGTATCATAAAGTAAAATGTGATAGTAGTAAAATAAGATAAATCTATCTTAGGGCCTGGTTTGTACAGACAAACCAAGCCCTAAGATAGATTTATCTTATTGTTTCAATATGTCTTATCAGTATTTCATAATATGTATTTAAACATGATAACTTTATCTATATTAGGAGTGTTGCTTATTAATAATAAACATAGACAAGATATAGACTTCTTATCCCGTCTGTGTGTGAGAATAAACTTTATAAGGGTCGAAAAGTTCGGTTTAGTAAACTCATGTAGTAATCCGTGTGGTGACGGCAGAGTAGAATACAATTGTCACCACCCCAAAACTCTCCCGTGGGTGTCGTACAAGGCGACTAAGGATAAATCATTGATGAGGAATGGGCAGCAGCGTTCCTCTTATACCACCCAGCAATGGACTGCGACTTTTGTGCCCGATAAATGGCAATAGGCTCGCCACCTATTACATGGGACCTGACATATTTGGCGAAACGTGGGTGCTAGTTCACCTCTGCCTACCCCTTCGGGGATATAGGCGTGATTTATGTATGTATGTATGTAGTAAATAACAGGAATGTGTCATAAAAAAAAACCTTTAAGACCAAAATAACGATACAATGATTATTTAATTTCACCATACCTAATTAAACATTATCAATCGATCATATTGATAACTACAGTACATACATGCTGATGATAACATGTAAATTTAATAACTGAACACAGTGATAAGGTAATCACAAGAAATATTTTTTTGTGCTTTTGAATACCAAAATTATGATGGCATTCACACAAATTCTGGCATCAAATGCCTCATTAAATAGTCACTCAATTTGCATGAATGTTCTGTGTGGTTTTGTTCTTAGTACATATAAATGTTTATCTATCTATCTATCTTTGTACAAAATAATATTACTACATACAACATCAGAATCTAATGTCCAATTTCCCTAACAGCAAGTTTGTTAAAATTTTGTCAGTTTGTCTGTATTTATGGTAAGTAATGTGTATTTTTGTTACAGGTGAACAATGTGACAGCTATGTGGAGTACTACAACCAATTGATGTCTCAGTAAGCTGTATTGGACTAAAGGTTAAGATATTATTATGTATACCTACTAGCATTGAGTTTTGGCTGTTGCAAAATTATTCTATTTCATATGATGTATTTGTAAATATTCAGTATGTTATTGCCAAATAAAGTATAATATTTATTTTGTTATTACTGACTTTTAGTTTTACTTTAATAGATAGCATTGACCATCCATAAAACCCAAATTTACATTGCAATTACATTTATATTAAGAATTATTATTCTAATGCACTTTGCATTAAAATATCAATTGATCTATTACATAGTACATGTAACATGCAATAATTTCATGTAAGTAAGTAAATAAATTAAATTGAAAATGCAAGACATTAAAAAACAAATTATATTTAGAAAAACTTTTACCAATATAAATTATATGCTTTGCTTACATAAATTTCCTCAGAAAGGCTCATGTTTATAGGTGAACAACAGCACGAATAGCCTTACCAGAATGCATGAGGTGGAAGGCCTCATTAATTTCCACCAGGGGCACATTATGTGTAACAAAATCATCGATGATCATCTTTTTAGAAAGGTATTCCTCGACCAATTCTGGAACTTTGTCTCTGCTTTTGTAGCCTCCAAAAGCAGTTCCTTTCCACGTCCGACCAGTTACAAGCTGAAATGGGCGAGTACTTATCTCTTCACCAGCACCAGCAACTCCAATGATGACAGATACACCCCATCCTTTGTGACAGGCCTCTAAGGCGGACCTCATAGTGTTAACATTGCCAATACATTCAAAAGTGTAATCCAATCCACCATCAGTCATATCAACGAGAACTTGCTGAATTGGTTTGTCGTGGTCCTTGGGATTGACAAATTCTGTAACCCCAAACTTTTTTGCCACCTCAAATTTGTCAGGATTAATATCCACTCCAATTATACGCTTCGCCCCAGCAACTCTGCAACCCATAGCTACTGCCAAACCAACTGCTCCAAGACCAAAGATAGCACAGTCAGACCCAGCTTCAACTTTAGCAGTATTCAACACAGCACCATATCCAGTAGGGATTCCGCAACCTAACAGACAAACTTTATCCAGTGGAGCTGCATCATTGACTTTACACAGAGATATCTCCAAAACAACAGTGTACTCGCTAAAAGTTGAACACCCCATAAAGTGATAAAGTTCTTTGCCTTTGCAGTGGAATCTCTTCGTGCCATCGGGCATCACTCCTTGCCCTTGGGTAACACGGACTTTCTGGCACAAGTTTGTTTTCGAGTTTAAGCAAAATTTGCATGTTTTACACTGGGGAACATATAAAGGAATGACATGGTCACCCGGCACAACTGAAGACACACCATCGCCGATACTTTCAACGATGCCTCCACCTTCGTGGCCCAATATTACAGGAAACACACCTTCCGGATCCTTTCCAGATAATGTGTACGCGTCAGTATGGCATACACCAGTGGCGATAACCTTGATACGCACTTCGCCTGCTTTCGGTGGGTCAACTTCAATTTCTTCGATAGTTAAAGGTTTGCCGGCTTCCCAAGCAACAGCTGCCTTGCATTTTATGACTTTACCGGCTGTTGATGACATATTTGACCAATCTTTGCTGCAGCCACTTGTCGAACTTTATCGTATTGTATGTACTAAGATAGATAGTTCACCGTACCGTGTATAGGTCCTACTCTCAACAGATGATGTAACTAAAAGAATTTAAAATGAACAAGCAGCGTGTTCGTGTTACGTTGTAGATTATTATTATTTTTAATAGGTAGTTTCGTAATGTGAGATTTATGAGGTGGGGAGAAATATTATTATGGAATGTCAATATCAAAGAGTATATATTACACTACGTTTAGTCAATATGTATTATTAATAATAAGTAATTTTATTGATGAAATAATTAAACACTGAAAACTGTATAAGCTAAGTCCTGTTGCCTTCCCAAATGGGAGAAGAAATAAAAGGAGTGTTTGGCGCGTTTCGTGGTGTCAGTCGGATTTATTTTCACTAATTCAAAAATTATTACAGAGTGGATTTTGTGCAGTGAAAGTGGTGTTATTTTGATGCACAAGCATCCGTGTTGATGTGCAATTATGCAGAATCATTGAAAATAAGTGTTGTGATGGGTTTGATGTTGTGGTGAAGACCACTTTAAAAAGTGGTTTTGTCCATCTCATCAGTAGGCCTATTCGCTAACTTTTTTTGACAGTTGAAAGTGATGATCACCGAACTATTTACGGTCGAGTGTTTGGCGCGTTTCGTGGTGTCAGTCAGATTTGTTTTCGCTAATTCTAAAATTGTTACAGAGTGGATTTTGTGCAGTGAAAGTGGTGTTATTTTGATGCACAAGCATCCGTGTTGATGTGCAATTATGCAGAATCATCGAAAACAAGTCTTATGATGTGTTTGATGTTGTGGTAAAGATCACTATAAAAAGTGGTTTTATCCATTTCATCAAGCACCATCATTAACTCTGTTACCATTCGATTCGCGCCAAGCACTCCTTAGATGCGTTAAAATATGTGGCACCCATATTTTAACGTAAAATTCATTTCATTCATACTTTTCACCCACTCATTATTTCATAAGACTACAGATAAAATATACACTAAAGACTTGGCTGTATGGGCTAGACCCTTTGCCTTCCCTAAAATATAGGGAGAATTAAAAAACTAACTAACTAACGAACTATTTACTTATCCATTACTGTTTTCATAGGACAAGTGTCACAACAGCGTTATAGTAAAGTAGTAATGGATCAGTAAATGGTTCGGTGATCATCACTTTCGACTGTCAAAAAAGTTAGCGAATAGGCCTACAGGCACCATCATGAACTCTGTTACCATTAAATTCGCTCCAAGCACTCCCTAGATACGTTAAAATGTGTTTAACAACACATTTAATTAAAACACCCACATTTTAACGTAAAATTCATTTCATTCATCATTTCACCCACTCATTATTTCATGAGACTACAGATAAAATATACAATAAAGACTTGGCTGTATGGGCTAGACCCTTTGCCTTCCCTAAAATATAGGGAGAATTTTAAAACTAAAGAAGAAATAAGAAAACATTAAAAAACAAGAATAGTCTTACGTAGTATTGTATTCTCTTTGAAGAATAGTACCAAAAAAATTATACACAAATGCACGTGCAATAATTTTAATTATTTATTTATTGGTAATTATCTAACCGAACAGACAAATGGCGAAATTGCATAGTTACTTTGTGTTGTGTCCATTGATAGACCAAAAAAGTTTCTTAGGTGTAACAGAAGATAAAGATCCAGAACTCGTAATAGTTACTTTAGGACGAAACGTTGTTAATAAATACAGGGTAATGAATATTTTATTTATAATGTAAGAGTGTATTAAATTATTTCCAATAAAATATATTTCACAGACAGGCTGATATTTTGTTTTAATGATTAATCATTTTGCGGTGACAGTATTTACTAGGTTATATTAATTTGCCTACAAAAAGCAACTTATGTGTTTTCTCATTAGCTTTCAGACCAGAAGCAAATTAGAGGGTGGACTTCCAAAGACCATATCACCTCTTCCGTTATTTTTGACAAAGAACAAAATGTCTATGTTGGAGTTTTCAACAAAAACACAGTTAAAATGTGGGATGAAGACTCTGATAACTTAGACAAACTAAAAAAGTACAAGGTAATATTATTACCGTTTTAAATCTCATTGTTATGATTTAATAGGTGACGTCGTCTTCTTTCTGCCCTTATCCCGCTCTAGGCGGGGTCTGCATAACATGTTTTCTTCTTCCACTCCTCTCCATCTTTCACCCTCCTTTTAAGTCCTTCCACATTCATGTGTAACATTATTCTGTATTCTTTAATAGCTCACTAATGGCTTTTATTGTTTTAGTTTCCCATAAACATATCAAAATTGATAATAAGGCCTAAACAAACTACAATTATCATATTTGAAAATGGCAACTGTGCTTCTCTTCCTTATGCACTTGAAAACCGCAAGACATATGTGAATACTTCTATGATAAAAGATAATGACTCCATATTAGAGTGTTCTACTTACACACTGAATGACAGTGATTACATTTGCTACATAGTCAAAGATTCAAAGAAGAAATATGAGATAATAACTTCACCTATTAGGGAAGAACTGGGTGACTTGGAGAAATCCAAAATCCATAAAACAAAAATATCTCGGCCTGATGATGTATATATAGTTGGACAATTTATTAGTTGTACAAATAGACCTGCTGTTTATATCCTATGTAAGTATAGCTGAAATTTATTCAGTTTTAATTAATAACCTAATAGTATTTGTCCTTAACCATTATTATGTTTTCAGGGAGTGATTCTAAGATGACAATGTATGATTTAATAAAGAAATCTTGGAGATCAGTTGGCTCAGTACCATGGCTTTCAACTTCATCCAGTGTTTCCATTTCGTGGATGGGAAAAAATCACTTAATACTGTTTGGAAGTAACCTTGAACAAGATGGTGCTATTATTGTAGCATATAACATTATGCTTGGTGTAGGATCTTGCAGGTATCCAATGAAAATGTATTCTGACTATGCAAGGCTTTGTTGTATCAATGATCGCATTATTTTAGAGGCATCTAACCATATAGGCATGTTGCCTTATGTATTAGAAACTAAAAGAAACCTATCCAGTCTGTTAGGTTCACATGAAGTAGTTCAAGATGACTGTACTGAGATTGCTGATTGGGACACACCCACCACACCACTATATACTCTTGAACAGGATATAGAGCAACTGGTTAGTCTTGGATTGACAGAAAGAAGTGTGTGTACACAACTAGTACTTCCACTACTAGACAAAACAGAGTATAAAAATGTACTTAGAGTCATAAGAAGATTCAAAGATGTCCCTGAATCTGTTTTAGTGCAGTTACTTATTTATGTCATAAAATTTATCAAGACTAAAGATATATGTAATTATGATAATTTTGCAGAGTGTTATGAGAAATATAAAACTTTACAGAAGGAAGATATACCACTTGAACTGCTCAATTATGTGTTTGAAATATCATTTAGTGATGCTGTGTTGATTGAACATCTAAGAGAATCGTTAAGTTTGAATGATGCCCTATTTTTGATGACATACATCACATTTTTGCTACTGCACTTAGAAAGTCCAATAGCTCCAGATTATGAAAGCAAATTATTTGATTGGTGTATTTTGTTATTTGATGCTTTTTACCAACAATTATTAATGACAAAAGATGAAAAGGTGACACATGTACTAGAGAACATCATGAGTATAGTGAGTGGTCTCATCAATCAACTTAAAGCAATTGACAGTTTATTACCATTGTTGAACAAATTTGTAGCAGGCAAAGTTGATTCTGAAGATAATGATGACTTGTTAGCCTATACTATTGAAATGATTCAAATATAAAGTAATAAAAATAATATTTATTTTTTTTGACACCTAATTGTTATGCATTAACTGGCAATACAAGTACATTTCGCCAATTATGTTAGGTCCCATGTAATATCCTAGGTAAATAGGTGGAGAGTCTATAGCCATTTATCGGGCACAAAAGTCTCAGTACATTGCTAGGTGGTATAAAAGGAACGCTGCTGCCCATCCCTCATCACTGATTTATCCTTAGCCGCCTTGTACAAAACCCAGAGGAGAGATTTGGGGTGGTGACAATTGTATTCTAATCTGCAGTCACCACACGGCCACCATCACACACAGAATGTGTAGCATATTATGTTCACAACAGCAGATTGCCCTGGTGTAGTGTAGACCTCACCTGTACCATTTCAATGCTCCAAGGCCTTATTCTTGGAGCATTGAAATGGTACAGGTGAGCTGCCAGCAACAGTGACTAGGGAAGATAGTAGGCAAAGTTAAATAATGTCTGGTTGGTATAGGTAAAACCGCAAAGATTGTGGATGATATAGGTTCTATTTCTGGATTGAGATGAAAATTTTCTGACCTCCATCTCTGTAGTAAAAATAATTATTTTCTTTATGCATCATCTGGCAATACAAGTATTAGATAAAATTAAAAATTATTAGTCAATAGTCTTTTTATTAGCAACTCTAGCAAACTGAACCACCATGGGTTTGTCTTTAAGTAAAAATCCATTGGTCTCATGGAGTGCTGCTTCAGCAATTCTTACTGATGGAAATGTAACAAATGCTTGGCCTTTCATTTTTCCTTCTTGCATCACTCTCACATCAAAACCCAACTGCTCCTCCTCTGTGAGTCCTTCGATGTAGTGCTTATAAATTCTCTTGACATCAAGATCTGTTACAAATTTAGATAAATTTTTGATGTATAATCTCATTGATGGCTCGCCAGGATGATAGTTTTTAAATACAGGCAATATTTTCATGTCTCTATATGACAACCTGTTACATAGCAATTCTTTTCTAGATATAGAAGGTTGGTCTGTTTCAGCAGCGGTTTCTTCAACTACTGTTGGTTCGTCTTGTTTTTGGAATTTTCCAAGTTCCCCCACTACTTCAGGTTCAGTGGCAGGTTTAGATAGTGAATCTTGATTGACTAACACAGCAATTCTTTTGGGCTCTTGTAATGGTGTGACATTTTCAAATACTTCTTCCTGGTTAACAGGAATTCTTTTTACTTTAGGCAAAGAAGCAGTTGACAGAATTGCGGCAGGTCGTTTTCGTGTGACTGGAAGCTTGTGAATTCTCTTTACAGATTTTGGTGTTGGTTTGACAGCAGGCCTATCATCCTCTGCACTTGATAACTCTGACTCTGGTTCACTTTCTGGAGGAGGAATAGCAGCAATTTCATCAGCATATAAATATCTAAATAGCTCTTTAAAAGAAGATACAGAGACATTTTCTTGGAATGGCGGACTAAGGGACATTTTATTCATAAGATGTAAACATTGAACGTAAAATGGTTTATGACTAAGTAATGCATACACAATGTTTATGATAATATTGGGATTTACATCTGGGTATTTGTACTTTAAATTAACAGTTGGAGGCTGATAAAAATTTAATGACGGATTCCACGCATTTAATAGTCTTAAAAATTGCTGAACTTGTTTTGTTACTGCTGAACTAGAATCTGTGTCTGATTTTTCACACTTCACTGATTCGTTTTCAAACGAATACTCAACTACAAGTCTTCTTTTTGCAATTTCGAGTTGATGAAGTCTTATCAAAGAAGTTTTCGCCGATTCAATGCTGGGAAAGGATGCAAATACATAATGATGTTTCGGCGATTTCTCCCAAACTTTTACCGCCCCAAAATGTTTGAGAAGTGATTCTTTATCTTGAATTGATAATGATGTAGGAAGATGTCGAATAATTAAAACCTTCGACATTTTTTATATTAGTAATTATAGTGTTTAATTTGTTGTTACAGTCATGTAATGAATGAACATGTAAATAACAGGGTCAATTCTGACATGATTCTCTAAACTTACAACTAAATTTAATATCAGTCTCTCCTCTTCATTCTATATTGAGAATGAAAGAGAAGCACTGTTGTCAAATTAATCTTATGTTTAGAGAAGCGTTGTCAGAATCGACCATATAAGTCAAACAAAATCTGAATTTTTTTTTAATAGGTTTAACGTTCCTGGACTAGTTCTATAAAGTCCTTTTGAAACTTTCTTCAATATATTTTCGTTTACTTTTCTTAATTTTGAATGAATGGATTTAATGCATGAAATGAATGAATTAATTTAATGGATGAAATAAATTTTACATTAAAATATAGGTGAAACACATTTTAACGCATCTTGAGAGTGCTTGGCGCGAGTCGAATGGTAACAGAGTTCCATGACGGTGACCGGTGTCCTTATGCATCAAAATAACACCACTTTTACTATACAAAGTCCACTCTGAAACAATTTTTGAATCATTAAAATAAAAATTTGACTGACGCCATTGAAAGCCCGCCAAGCACTCAGCACTCAACAAAATTGAAAAGTTTGAATTCTCCTCTTTTTAGAAGGCAAAAGACTCTAACCCATACAACCATATCTAGTTTTTTCTCGGTATGACACCTATATTTTTTCTTCTTCTCACTGCCCTGTTCCCAGTTTATCTGGGGTCGCAGTATGTTTCCTCTTCCATTCATATCGGTTATCAAGCCATCCACTCCGTTTTGATTCATATCATCCATCACACTGTTATGGTGCTATTATAGTGATGAATGAATGTATAGAAAAGAGACGGAACGGACCATGTCAACAGACCAATGAACGGAGAGTGATTAGAATGACAAAATACTTATCCAAATCCAACTATGAGTAGTCATAGTTTTGACTCATATTATAGATGTATAATTTAAGAAAAATAAAACTATACAAATGGTTGTATGGGCTTAAATCCTATGCCTTCATTGAAAAAAAAACAAATTTAATGATGACATGGGACGTGGTCAACACGGGAAAAGAAAATATTTTTTTCTCGCTCTAATGAACGCTAAATCCCGAGACAAAACGGTGGAGAGGGATTTTGATAGGTTCACAATGATTTGAACTGACATTGACGTCAGGCAGATAGATTTTTTTTCAGGATTTTTGTTGATTGATTTTCTGTTGATAATTTTTACAAAAAAGATGCCCAACATTATTTTTGCCCTTATAAGGAGGCGATAAGATATAATCCAAGAGACTTTTATGAAAGAAGGAAGGTTTTTAAAGTAGTTTCTGAAGAACTTCTATTTCCACTTGCATTAAGGAAAATAGTTTTGTTATGGGTTATAAGACATGACGGATGAAGGAACACGTAAACGATATGCAAAAGTGGTTGTTCTGGGAGATATAGGCAGAAGTCCACGTATGCAATACCATGCTCTTTCACTTGCAAACAATGGGTTGAAGGTGAATATTATTGGTTACTCTGATACTAAGCCTCCATCAGAGATAACTGCACATGCTAACATTGTGATAACCAAATTGAATCCTATTGTATTTGATAAAGGCCCAAAAATCCTGCAATATGTAATAAAGGCTATCTGGCAGTCCATAAGTTTGTTGTTTACCTTATTCCTTACTGGAAAATGTAACTATTTACTTTGTCAAAATCCTCCAGCCATACCAACATTGCCAGTATGTCGTTTCTACTGTTTAGTAACAAGAACACAGTTCATAATTGATTGGCACAACTATGCATGGTCCATTATGGCTCTATCTTTGCCTCCTCATAATATCTTGTTACGGTTTTCAACTTTTCTAGAAAGATATTTTGGTGGTAGTTCTAACCACAACCTTTGTGTAACTGAAGCTATGAAAGAAGACTTACTGGAAAATTGGAATATTGTGTTAGTATATCCTTTGGTATATTGTTTAAGTAAATCTAAAAAAATGAATATGATAAATAAAATCATCTTTTCCAGGTCAAAGGTTTTGTATGACAGACCACCAAAAATATTCCATCCTATTACAATTACGGATAAACATGAATGGTTTAAAAAGATAGCACAACAGTATCCAGAATTCATAAATTTCAATGGTGGAGATCAACTGTGCGGCATTTCTGAAGTTGAGGCAAGGACTGCATTTACACAAGTCTTAAACAAAGAAATTGTATACAGGAATGACAGACCTGGATTACTGTTTAGTAGCACTAGCTGGACACCAGATGAAGATTTTAGCATTTTATTAAATGCTTTGCAAGGTGCAATTTTGTATTTATATGATACTAAAGTAGTTATGAAGTAACTTTTATAATCAATATTTATTGTGACATCAAATTCCATAAAGATTTAATTTTGTTTCTAAAATATAACTATTTAGTTAATTAACTTAAGAAAATATTGCTTTCAGTTGATAATAATAGCTAATTAATTAAAGTAACAAAGTATAGTAAAATTTTTTTCTTAGTATTACAATAATAATATATTAAAAATTATTTCAGTATATGAAACAACCTACAATTTAACAAAGAAACTGCCAAAGTTACTATGTGTTATAACAGGCAAGGGACCTATGAAAGAGTTCTACATGAAACAGCTTTCACAAAAGAAATGGCAGAATGTGCGAGTGGTCACTCCCTGGCTCGAAGCCTGTGATTACCCCACAATGGTGGCCAGTGCCGACCTAGGTGTTTGCTTACACACCAGCTCATCTGGATTAGATTTACCTATGAAAGTTGTTGATATGTTTGGTGCTGGCTTACCTGTTTGTGCATATGATTTCAAATGGTAAGCAATAAGGCGTGTAATTTGAAATGAAACGACTGAGGAGACTGGCCATGGTCACCCCATGACCATAGCTGTTGTCTTTACAACATTGAAACAAATCAAATCAAAATTCGTTTATTCATATCTGGTATGATTACAATACACTCATGAATCGTCAAGACAAGAAATTTACGCCATCAGGTTAAATAATAAAAAATGCCAAAAACCTTAATGTATTCATAAGAGATGTTTTATTTTAAATATTTAGTGCTTGTGTATAATATAGTGTATAATTGTGTAATATTGAGAAAATCAAGAAAGAAATACTATGACTAAAAATTATATTAATCTTCTTACAGTCTCGATGAACTGGTGAAAGACAGCATCAATGGTTATACCTTCAAGAACAGTCATGAACTCTCTGAACAGGTGGTACGCTGGTTTGAAGGATTCCCCAACAATGAAGAACAGAATAAAATAGCTAACAATATGAAAGCTGATTTAGAAATATTTCAAAATGAAAGATGGGAAGCAAACTGGAATTTAAGAGCAAAATGTTTCTTTGAGTTGTGAAAAACTTTTTTGAGCATGTTGTACATATGAGAAATAATAAAATTAATTGTTACCATGTAAATTTTATTAGATATAAACTGAATACATACAATTATCATTTAAAGTTTATCGTCACATCACTCACTCACACTGTTATACCAATAGTCTCTCAATTTCTTGTTGGATACTCTGAATCTGAGGTTTCAGTTGAGACCCTTCATTGATGGTGATAGAACATGCTATTATGGGTCGCGACACACCACAAGCTCTGCCTAGAGCTTGTTTTGACCTGACAAACACATATGGCACATTTTTGTCTTCACAGAGGATTGGAATGTGTAAAACAATCTCCAAGGGTTCCGTATCCGCGGCCATAATAATAAACTCCGATAGCCCACGGTTCAGAGTTTTAGTGGCTTCATTGGCACCTTTCCGCAGCTGTTTATAATTTGCTGCCTGTTGAACCAAGTTCAAGATTTTAGCTGTCAGCGGAGCATCCGCCAACGGATATGCCTTAGGATTTACTGCAGCTTCAGTTTCAGCCTGAAATTAGAAAGATAAGAACTTATAAAAACAAGTCGCTCCCAAACATAACCTCAATAATTGGTATAAGCCAACATCGAAGTAACCTACAAACTTTTGTATTTTTTAGTAGTTAGGCTGTAGGCTAACATCGCTAAGGGTTAAATTATAATATTTAGGACATTAATAACATTAAATTTATGAAAAATAAAGACACGTGACTAACCATGTTTGTATTGTGAGAATGTTGAAAAATTTCAACCTCTCGGCGATCGCTCGCTTCACTGAGGAAACTAAGCTCAATGTAAACTTCAAGTTTATAACTTTATATCAAATATCAATTGCTGATCAATATCAAAGTTACAATAATTTAACACGAAATGCGCGAAAGCCAGGTTACCGCACGCGACCAAGCACAAGCAGTGTGAAACCACAGTTTACCACAGAGTACAAACATCAACATGGTACAAACAAAAGCTGCGTTCGGTAATTGCGTCCGATCAATGTTTTTAGTCTGAATCGTTCGTTTATTACATCTAGAGCTAGCGGAGGTAAATCTGAATCGTTCGGTAAATAAATCTGTTTACTTGGACTATTTGAACCATTGAGATTGTCATGTTGTGAGGTTATGTTTAGGTTTAATTGATATTGGTTATTGGTGCTTTTATCGATCTCCATTCGTTTATAATAAACATTTGATTTTTTTGTGGGTTTGTTAAATGATTTCCATTAATTCCAATTATCAAACGGCCCGCGTTTTGGTAATTGGAATTTGCTCGGATTGATCACGTCACCAAAAATCCGTCGCCTCTGCGATTAAACTGCGAAGCAATTACCGAACGCAGCTAAAATGTTATTGTTTTTTTAATTCTCTATATTTTAGGGAAGGCAAAAAGTCTAACCCATACACCCATGTCATAAGTTTAATATTTTACCTGTATTCATATGAAATAATGAGTGTGTGAAATGTACTCAGAACAATAATATTGTTCTGAAGAAATGTACATATGAAATGAATTTTATATACGTTAAAATATGGGTGTGACATTAGGGTCGATTCTGACGATGGTTCTCTAAGCCTAAGATTAATTTGACAACAGTGTTTCTCTTTTATTCTCAATACAGAATGAAGAGGTGAGACTGATATTAAATTTAGTTTTAAGTTTAGAGAATCATGTCAGAATTGACCCTATCAAAATATTATTCAATTAGAAACTGAGAATTTTTAGTTAGTTAGTTTTAAATTCTCCCTATATTTTAGGGAAGGCAAAGGGTCTAGCCCATACAGCCAAGTCTTTAGTGTATATTTTATCTGTAGGCTTATGAAATAATGAGTGGGTGAAATGTATGAATGAAATGAATTTTACGTTAAAATATGGGTGTCACACATTTTAACGCATCTAGGGAGTGCTTGGAGCTAATTTAATGGTAACAGAGTTCATGATGGTGCTTGATGAAATGGTTAAAACCACTTTTTATAGTGATCTTCACCACAACATCAAACACATCATGAGACTTATTTTCGATGATTCTGCATAATTGCACATCAACACGGATGCTTGTGCATCAAAATAACACCACTTTCACTGCACAAAATCCACTCTGTAACAATTTTTGTATTAGTGAAAATAAATCTGACTGACTCCACGAAACGCGCCAAACACTCTCCCTGAGAATTTTTCTATTTTACTAAATTTTTTTTAAAGTTTTGGATTCTGTGACCTTTGAGCCATATAATCATATGAATATGTCCATTCTTCATGCAGGCAAGGGGATCTAGCCTATACAGCCTTGTCATTAGTTTTATTTAAAATCTGGGTTTCACATTTTTTAGACGACAAGTCGTAGTCCACATAATACAGAGTATTTCGGCTGGTTATCTAAAACTTTTCAACCGTCTTTATTTGAAAATGTCCATTCCAATGCACTTTTGTCGTTTTCGTATTAAATGTTGGGCTGTTTTTCCACCATTCATGTGCTATATTATAGAATAGTCCGATATCCACTAAGCATAGCACTGGTGGAAACGGGTTTAACTATGCTGTTTTTTAAATGCACGGAAGATATAAATGGTCGCGGGTGGTGGCGCTATGTGCAGCGCAGAGAACCTAGACTGAGGCTAGTTTTATCGTAACGCGTTTCGACAGCGCCGTTGGGGCGCGCGCGCTCGGAGATGTATGTGCTTAGTAGTTGCGTTTCAAAGTTGTTGGCGCTTGAGCAGCGCCGTTCGGTGAACGTGCATCTCAGATATCAGCATACATCTCAGAGCACGCGCGCCCCAACGGCGCTGTCGAAACGCGTACCGATAAAACCAGCTTTACAGTAGTGGTTTGTCTTTCTAGCACAGAATCTTCATAGCACATCTTACTCGTTCCGCAACTTAGGTAGCATCAGTAGAAACGGCCGCATACTAGCTTACCTTTCTTATCCTCGTAGAAGCGCTTAGTACTGCTGCAGCACGCGGCGATAGCCAGAAACTAATTTTCGTACCAATTTATGTATGTAATGCAAATATTATGTATCTATAGACTGTGAAAGAGTATATACAGTCAACGGCACTTCAGACTACCCAAAACTGTTAAATTTCTTCAATCGATTGTCAACCTTAATTTGGTAATAATAGAGCACAAAATCGATTGAGATATTTTGCCATTTTGTGGTAGTCTGACGTGCTTTTGACTGTACCTATTCCCGTGATTGTAAAAACCGCATCAAAATCCATTGCGTGATTTATGAGGGAATTCAGGGATATAAACAGACAGGACACCTTACTGCTGCTTATTGATGTCTTCCCTCCTTCCCTGTAGATGGAAGAATAGGCCATAGCCCCACTGGTCAAGTGAAAATAGACCCTTTTCAGACAAACATCAGTTTATAAATTTCTTAAAACAATATACTACATATTTTATTCAGTAGTGGGGACATTGACAGAGCTAACGTTTATAAAGGACTGAGTATTTTTGGTCTTATATGAATAAATACCTCAACAATGATGAAAGTGTTGCCACATAAACCCTTCTAGGATACTATTTATATCATACCATAGCATTCAAATCAAAATCCACCATGAAAACAGTGTTAATAGCTAGAGTTCTAAATGAATTGAACTGTATATATTACAAAAAATATTTTATCAATTTGTTGCACTCTACATTTTAATAGGTGTGATATTTATTATCATCATTCTATTTTTGTTTACTTAAGACCAATATGTTACATTAAAGACGTAATGTCAAATTTATCTTAATAACATTTTCTTAAACAATTATATACTAAACATTATTCTTAACAAGAATATTAAAATTCTATAACTTTGTCCATGAAGCCTATAAAAATAAAAAGGCTTCAAATAGGTGTACTAGTTGGGTTTTTTGAACACATTTTGGTTGTTGTGGTTGGCTTGGCTAGACAGGAACGCTAAGTGCCCCTTGGGACACTTATTTGCATAATGTCCCTTGGTTCCACACTTGAAACATGTTACTTCCTCGAGTGGTTTGTGTACCATTCGCTGCATTCGCTGTGGATTTCCATCCTCATTTTCACTAGCCGGCTTAACATAGCCAAGAGCCCTAAACCTTGCTTCCTCTTGTCTTTGGGCAGCTTCTCGTTGCTGGAAATAAAAATAAATGGTATGGTATAAACATTTAGTTGACCTTGTTTAAAATGTAATAGACTAGGACTCCAGCCACTTTTGACACTTGAATAAGCCTAAATTGAATAAGCCTATAGGGATATATCTTAAAGAAATAGCCATTAATTGCTTTGAACTGTCAAAAATCCAATGATTTTTGTAAGTTCAACGCGATAAATGACTATATCATATTGTGTTTCGGTGGTCATGGTAGCCGGGCAGGCTTTTGTTATTTCATAAAAGTTGTTAGTATCTGTATGTTTGGTTTCTGTGCAGGTAAGAACAATTATCGCCTATTTAACTATGGTCTCAGTGGCTTCAACAGGTAATAAAGGTGTATAAAATTTGTATGTTTTATTTCATTTACATATACCATCTTTCATATTATTATGTTAGTTAGGCAGAGAGGGAAGCTAGCACAGGAGATGATGGACTACTCTTTATCATAATTATACAGAACAATATTGTCTTTTTCTTTATAATATTACTCATTACTAGTTTTTTTACATAAAGTTCAGCTTCTTATATTTAACGTTTTTTTTTTTTCACACCTATCATCTAGCCCAAAGTAAGAAGCCTAAGCACTTGTGTTATGGATACTAGATGACGGAGATATGTTTTAATATAATTATGTATATAAATGTTTAAAATATACTACATAAACATATACACAACCATGACTCGGAAACAAACATTTATGGTCAACACAAAGTTTGCACCTACCAGGATTCGAACCCGGGACCTCTAGGCCAATACCCAGAAATCTGAGCATTCAACCAAGGCGGCCGTCTATTTCACAAAGAGTTAACTATAAAACCTACTATGCTGTACTTCTTTTTTTCATAATAAAAAAAATTGTTTATTCATATCTGGTATGATACCGAAAACCAGTGCGTCCAAGATGGACCCACAGATTTTCAATATCAAGATCGAGATCTTTCAATTTAAGACTCAAATAATTTAATATGATACTAACCTCTGGTGGTATTTTATTACAATTCGTTGCTTTATGACCAACTTCAGAGCAATAGTGACACACAGGAGGTCTTTTAGCATCTTTTGTTTGTTCTGGTGGTGCAGGCAATTCGAACCGAGGATGCATGAACTTGCAGTTGGGGCCCTCAGAACAAAAGCCAGCCAGGTAGTTCATGCAAAGCACTCGTCGCACGTGCCTGTGACGACAATGAGGGCCATGTCTACAGAAACCTCTGTCATACCTGCAGTCATATAAAGAGAAAAAATATAATGTCTATTAATTATTACAGAGAGTAAAAAAATCTAAGTAGAATGTCCAGTATCAGGACAGGCCAGGAGTCTGACCATTATTATAATAAATGTTAGTATTCTTCTTCTTCCTTTTATGAATAGCAATAAATTATCGTCTTTACTACATTGTTTTGGTAATGTCAGTGTCGTAGTTATCTATCTACCTGATGTATGAATGGTCTCTATCAAATGAATTCTTCAAAGTATTGAAGTTGACTCAATAAAACAAACACACGTTTTAAATTTATTCACTTACCAGGGACAATCCTTAATTTTGCTTTCAGGATCAATGTGAAGAAACGGACATTCCTTATTATGACATGCATTAAATCTTGCATAGAAATAGCACTCGGGCATTTTAGACATGTCATATTCGTGAAGGAATTCACACTGGTCTCCTTTCTTGCAGAGCCCTCGAAGCCAATGCTTGCATACAACTGTTCTATCACCACGAACGTGCCTATAGGGGCATTGAGGTCCGTTACCGCATCCTCCTGGTTGGCTAAAGAATTCACACACAGCTGCTGTAGACTCTGAAATTTAATGCAACGTAAATTAATAATTAGTAATATAAGCTTCCAGTTTCAAAGATATTTTAAATACAATTCTGACTAACTGTCCATTCCAGAAAACGGTAGTGGTAAAGCTCCATATTGTTCTTCTAAGGCAAAGTCTATATCAAATTTAATGTGGTCCACATTGGCAACTAACACTTCCATTGTTAAACTTTATGTTTTCGTAATTTATCTTGTAAAATAATTCCGTGGTAAGGAAAATAATAAATATCACAGCACAGACAAATGTAAAAGCCGCTTTTTCTTCCTTGTCGTACGGTGACGTGCGTGGGTGACTGACTTTGACAATTGACATCACGGTAACATTTTTTTTTTCGTAGTTTTAAATTCTCGCTATATTTTAGGGAAGGCAAAGGGTCTAGCCCATACAGCCAAGTCTTTAGTGTATATTTTATCTGTAATCTTATGAAATAATGAGTGGGTGAAAAGTATGAATGAAATGAATTTTACGTTAAAATATGGGTGCCACATATTTTAACGCATCTAGGGAGTGCTTGGCGCGAATTGAATGGTAACAGAGTTAATGATGGTGCTTGATGAAATGGATAAAACCACTTTTTATAGTGATCTTCACCACAACATCAAACACATCATGAGACTTATTTTCGATGATTCTGCATAATTGCACATCAACACGGATGCTTGTGCATCAAAATAACACCACTTTCACTGCACAAAATCCGCTCTGTAACAATTTTTGAATTAGTGAAAATAAATCTGACTGACACCACGAAACGCGCCAAACACTCCCTCCATTTTTTTTAGTTAGTTTTAAATTCTCCCTATATTTTAGGGAAGGCAAAGGGTCTAGCCCATACAGCCAAGTCTTTAGTGTATATTTTATCTGTAGTCTTATGAAATAATGAGTGGGTGAAATGAATGAATGAAATGAAATTTACGTTAAAATATGGATGTATCACATTTTAACGCATCTAGGGAGTGCTTGGCGCGAATTGAATGGTAACAGAGTTCATGATGGTGACTGATGAAATGGATAAAACCACTTTTTATAGTGATCTTCACCACAACATCAAACACATCATGAGACTTATTTTCGATGATTCTGCATAATTGCACATCAACACGGATGCTTGTGCATCAAAATAACACCACTTTCACTGCACAAAATCCACTCTGTAACAATTTTTGAATTAGTGAAAATAAATCTGACTGACACCACGAAACGCGCCAAACACTCCCCATATTTTTTTTTTGGTAAATTCTCCCTATATTTTAGGGAAGGCAAAGGGTCTAGCCCATACAGCCATGTCTTTAGTGTATATTTAATCTGTAGTTTTATGAAATAATGAGTGGATGAATGAAATGAATATTACGTTAAAATATGGGTGTCACACATATTAACGCATCTAGGGAGTGCTTGGCGCGAATTGAATGGTAACAGAGTTCATGATGGTGACTGATGAAGTGAGCAAAACCACTTTTTACGTGGTTTTCACCACAACATCAAACACCATCACAAGACTTATTTTCAATGATTCTGCATAATTGCACATCAACACGGATGCTTGTGCATCAAAATAACACCACTTTCACTACACAAAATCCACTCTGTAACAATTTTTGAATTAGTGAAAATAAATCTGACTGACACCACGAAACGCGCCAAACACTCTCCCGGTAACATTTTTTAATTCTTCCTTTTTCAGGACAGGCAAAAGGATCTAGCCCACATGTCTTAGTATTTATTTAACATTAAAATGAATTTTACGTTAAATATGGGTGTCACACATTTTAATGCATCTAAGGAGTGCTTGGCGCCAATTGAATTGAAACACGCTTCATGATGGTGACTGATGAGGTGGTTAAACCACTATAAGATTTTCAACACCAAACATACTAATACATACATACATACATAAATGCCCATTCCTCATCACTGTTTTATCCTTAGTCGCCTTGTACGACACCTACCCAGAGATTTGGTGTAGCGAAAATTGTATTCTACTCTGCCGTCACCACACGGCTAACATACTGTTATAAATATATTTCATATAAGATATCATATCCATTAAAGAAAGAAATAGGTATATACTGAAATCATGACCACCCCAAATCTCTCCGTGGGTGTCGTGCAAGGTGACTAAGGATAAATCAGTGATGAGGAATGGGCAGCAGTGTTCCTCTTTATACCACCTAGCAATGTATATACGTACTGCAACTTTTGTGCCCGGTAAATGGCAATAGGCTCGCCACCTATTACATGGGACCTAACATAATTGGCGAAACGCGGGTGCCAGCTAATTTACCTCTGCCTACCTCTTCGGGGATAAAGGCGTGATTTATGTATAAAATCATGGCTATTTGAGCTTGATTTCGTTGGCTTCCCATATAGAAAAAGGATTTAAAAAATAAACAACGAGGAGTGTTTGGCGCGTTTCGTGGTGTCAGTCAGATTTATTTGCGCTAATTCTAAAATTGTTACAGAGTGGATTTTGTGCAGTGAAAGTGGTGTTATTTTGATGCACAAGCATCCGTGTTGATGTGCAATTAAGCAGAATCATTGAAAATGAGTTTTGTGATGTGTTTGATGTTGTGGTAAAAACCACTGTAAAAAGTGGTTTTGTCCACCTCATCAGTCACCATCATAAACTCTGTTACCATTCAATTCGTGCCAAGCACTCCCTAGATGCGTTAAAATATGTGACACCCATATTTTAACGTAAAATTCATTTCATTCATACATTTCACCCACTCATTATCTTATATGACTACAGATAAAATATACACTAAAGACATGGCTGTATGGGCTAGACCCTTTGCCTTCCCTAAAATATAGGGAGAATTTTAAAACTAACATGTTCACTGTTCTGTGATTCTGTGAGACAGACACCTATTGGACACTTACTGCCGCACTCAGAGACGTCAAATAACGTTAATGAGTACTTAACGCCAAAAAATGACAATTCGAAACTAGTCGCTATTCTTGCCTGGTCTATGGTCTAGATTTGAATGAAAAATTTAGACATTTAATACTCATTAAAGTTAATTGACGTCTCTGAGTGCAGCGCTCAATGTCATCAATACAATCAATAGTTTACCAGTATTGTATTCTCTTTGTAGTTTACCGTCGGTGTTTGTTTGCTGGTTTAATACTTACTTATGTTTTGTTTATTGATTGGGAAAATATAACTCTGTTCTCTAGAAATCAAAATGTCTTTAACTGATTTAAAGCACTCGCTTCGAAAATTCGACTTTCCATCATGTGCGAAAGAAGCTCTCAATAGAATAGGCGAGTAATATTTACACAATTAATGTTTGTTTATTTTATTACATAATTACTTTAGGGATTTAAAATTATAAGATTCTAATTTATACCATTTTTAGAACAATTGCTGGTGGGTCGAGCTGCACCGTCAAATAAGCAATTAGATATTGCAATGGATATAATATCAGAGTTTGTTTTCTGTGAAATTGATCGTCGTGGGAATCGTCGTTCGACTAGTATTAGCCCTCTGCAAGAGCTGCAACTTATTGACGTCATCTGTGATTATATATCATCATGCCCAAATGAAACTACTAAGAACACAATATTCCTTTCTTTATTTGGTGGCATGGAAAGTCAAAGACGATTAAAAGTGTTGAGTATCCTTGCTAGTATGGCTGTGTCGGCATCGAGCACTCCAGTAAGTTTGGGTTCACTATACAAATGTAGTAAAATCATTGAAATATGCCCTGCTTGAATAATTAAGAAATAGAACATTTGAATAGTGTTAATTTGTATTTACAATTTCCAGATATTGTTGGCAGTTGGTGTATGGCTCCAGCAGATGGGTTGTTCCTCTTCACTTTCTTTGCAACTGGTGGAGAATATTATCAGAGACCACTTCTTTTTGAATACTTCAAACCAGATTGCTCTCAAGTCATTAGCGATTACAGCACCACAATTTGTTTCCAACTTCATCACGGCAGTCACAGAGTTATATATGCATGATGTTCAAAACAGCAGAAAGCTTCCACCAAGGAGCTTACTTGAAATAATTACTTCATGGGTAATTTCAAAACACATAATGTTAATAATAACCCTAGAAATTAATACAAAGATTTTGGTGGTTAGAAAAATAATTTTGAAAAATTATGGTCTTGAGGCGGGAATCGAACCCGCGTCCGCTGCTATCCGGGCAGGTGCCTGACCGCTCGGCCACCCAAGACACCAATTAACCTGCCGAGATTCGTGGTTCGATTCCCGCCTCAAGACCATAATTTTTCGAAATTCTTTTTCTAACCACCAAAATCTTTGTACTAATTTTTCTAACATTTATATAATGTTAAAATTAAAATCGAATAGTTTATAAAGCAAACCCAAGCTTAACCGAACGCACGGTATTTGTAAAAATATCTGCTTTGGAATGTTTGAAATTTATTTCTACATTGCGAGGGTACCCGTTGGCTTACAACGTGAAGTCTAAAGGTTAGAAGAATTTCGGCAAGTTAATTGGTGTCTTGGGTGGCCGAGCGGTCAGGCACCTGCCCGGATAGCAGCGGACGCGTGTTCGATTCCCGCCTCAAGACCATAATTTTTCGAAATTCTTTTTCTAACCACCAAAATCTTTGTACTAATTTTTCTAACATTTATATAATGTTAAAATTAAAATTGAATAGCCTAGAAATTAAATGTTATAATAGTAAAACAAATTAAAGTTTGGTCTGATACTACTGTTTCAGGTTCTTGTTTGTCTCTATATTAACTTATAGACACTTCTTATGATCTGTGTTGCTTGTATCATTCAAATAACAACCTGATCCACAGAAGATATATTATTACCGTGGTAGTAATTTTGGGAAACTTTTGCATGTAAATGTATAGATTCTATTGCCTACTGGAATTAATATATAATAATTTCATTTGGTAAGAAAGATTTAATTGAAAGTATGTATGTTTTTGAAATCACAGGTTTATACAAATCCCACTTTGTGTATGTCTGCTCAACTTAATCCCGCAACTTTGCCTAGTGGGTCCATCCCAATGGCTGCAGTAACTCCTCTGGCAGGTCTCATACACTGGTGTGCTTTAGCACCACTTTATATAGAAGATGGTAAGAAGGTGGTGATGGCAATATAAATTATTAATGTTTTAATTAATTTAATAATATAATTAATGTTTCTACTTTATATGCATTTCAGATACAGAAATGGTTGAAGGTCTTGTGCCAATAAAAAGAATAAAGCTGGAAAATGAAAGAGATCACCTTACAGCTAAAACAAATACAGTGAGCACATCAATGAGTGAGGGAGATTTGTACACAAAGTTGCACTTGGGCTTGCTGCACAGCCTGCGCGCGGGCAGGCGCACGCACGGCCCGCCCACCGCCGTCAATGCGCAGCACCTTGCCGGCCTGGCACCCCATGTGCAAGCATATGCACATCTCTTGCTCAAGAGGGGGATGAAACTACAAAACGATTTAAAGTTGCAGGTAAATCCTTTTACTTTTTGTATGCATGTAGCAATTTTACTATGACAAGATTGTTAATTTAGATAATATACTTTCTGCAATATTCACAGGATTGCCTAGATAGAATAGGACAAGCAGTCCAAGTGGCGCTTGCGAATGGGTGCGTTTATGGGAATATAAGCAATCTACTAGCTGCACTTGACACCCTACCAGAGAACAGACTCCTCAGGATAATTATAAAAACTCATCAGCAAACAATTTGATATTGTTTATAAATGGTTTGTTTCCCTCAACACAACCATGGAATACATTTCTGTTTAAATAAGACAGTATTTTGTAGGACCAGTTACTGTAGCAATGATCATTATAAACCTAATACAAAATAAAAGGAATATTGAAAGAACTTTCATTATTCGTGATCTGCTGCTTTTAAGTTACCCACATTGGTAATATGTTAAGCATGTTAATGCACCCACTACTTTCATATACATATCCATTATGTAACATAAAAAATAGTAATTACTCACAAAATGTATAATTGATATTGTTTGGCTAAGGAAAATATTCAATGTTTGTTATTTAATATAAGAAAAAGAAATTAAGAATTATAGTAGAATATGAAAATGCATTTAATTTTAAAAAGGTTTAAATCTTCTGCTCTGTTTAATTTGTGCTATCTTCTTCTTATCTTCTTCAAATTTTTGTCGCAGGGCCACAATATGTTTCATTTTTGACTCTCTAATTTGGAAAGTGTAAAAGTTTTTGAGTTCCTTCCTCTTTTTATTGTTTTCTTCTTTTGCCATGATTTTGTTTTCAACTTTCTCAGAGCGGGCAAAGCTTTGTACTTTCCCACTTTTGGTAACAGTAACCCAACCTTCATTGTCTTCTTCTGCTAACTGTTTTTCCTTCTTCTCGGCTCTAGTAATTTCTTCATCATGTACCTTCATAAACTGTTCAATTATTTCTTTTAAATGTATGGGCATTAAAACTGAATCATTATATTCATCAATCCATTTCTTCATACCAAATTTTATTGAATGCTTATCAGAAATCACGGGAGATAATTCTTTTAATTTGAGGGCTGTGTCCAATTGAGATACTTTAGCAAACACCACATAAGCAGCTTTGAATGAAGGATTAGGATTTTCTATGAATTTTTTTGGGGATTTTTTTTTCAGTGCTGTACTTGGTTTGTCTGAGAACTGAACTGAGTGAATCACTCCTGCTTTTTTGAAAGCATTGGCTAAGCCCTTTTCGTCAACATAAGGAGGAATATTTACAACTAGTAATGTTTTACCGGAAGGTTTGTCCACAGTATGTTCTCTTACTATATGTTCTTTAAAATATATTGTGTGCGCAGAAACACTATCAGTTTTTAGTTTAAGTTCCAGACCTGTGAAATAAACAGTTTTCTGGTCATGTAGGGCACGAAAGTTGTAATAACCACATTTGATAATTTAAATACTTTGAAGAATACATTAGTAGGTACTAGATATTAAAAGACTTACTTTTAAATTCCTCTGTGCGTTTTATACCTTTCATTTTGAATTTTAATAATGTAATTTTACCATAATTCAATATCAACATTCACATGGACAGACAAACTGACAGTAATTGGCAATTTGACAATTTCCTTGGCATTGATTGACTTGACAGTTGACGCACAGATACCAAAAAACTTGAAATGAACTTATAATTTTTTTTAATTCTCCCTATATTCTAGGGAAGACAAAGGGTGTAGCCCATACAGCCAAGTCTAGTATAATATTTTATCTGTATTCATATGAAATAATGAGTGGGTGAAAATTATGAATGAAATTAATTTTACATCTAGTGAGTGCTCGGCACGAATTTAACGGTAATCTGTTACGAAAAAAACATATATATATATATATAAATTCTGCATAATTGCACATCAACACGGATGCTTGTGCATCAAAATAACACCACTTTCACTGCACAAAATCCACTCTGAACGAATTTTAGAATTATCGAATAAAAATCTGACTGACACCACGTAACGCGCCAAAAACACCTGC
This sequence comes from Cataclysta lemnata, assembly GCA_963931975.1. Taxonomy (NCBI): domain Eukaryota; kingdom Metazoa; phylum Arthropoda; class Insecta; order Lepidoptera; family Crambidae; genus Cataclysta; species Cataclysta lemnata. The sequence goes on from OZ008352.1 coordinate 14,383,017, forward strand.
TTCATGATCTATTTAGCGTAAAATGAAAATTTTTCACATGAAGGCTCCAGGAGTTAGCTTACACCGCCAAGTCTTCATTACAATTTGGAATAGTCATCACGAGTTGCATTTCCAAATCAACACTAACGCCGTTGTAACAAGTACAAATTATTACGCTTCAGAACTTTAAAAACTGGTTTACCTACTCGAAATAACTCATGAAATGTTTTTTTCAGTTATTTTAATAATTTCTAACATTTACTCGTCACTCAAAGCAATACTATTATTATGATTTTTTATTAAGATTGAGTCATGTGGCAGTCTATATAAAGTAAGTTGTTTTCTTTGTCATTTCATTTTAAGATATAAAATTTAAAGATTTGGTGGTATATAGTGTTTTTAGTGACTGTGTTTACAAATAACATTTTAAAGAAATTGAAATTCCAAAGAGGATTTGGCTGTGTGGCCTATTTTTTGTTGCCTTCCCTGATTGGAAAAATTATCATATCAGTGTTTGTCAATTGACACTTTCATCAAAATTGACTGTTGGCTGAAAACGTCTGTTTTGTACGTATTTTGTTGTAATTTTATGGCCATGTGTGGTTGTTTAAGTGCTATGGACTCAATTTTTAGTGATGTTGTCTGCCACTACAAATAGCAAAACTAAAAACCTCAAAGGTCCGGATAACCCAGACATCGCGGAAAAGGATGAAACAGGACATGAAAACACTGCTGATGATAAGGTCAGAGGTTATGTTGCTTCGTATGATGCATCTTCATCATTTGGAGGACCATCAAGAGATGGACGGTTTCGTTCCCGAGGAAGGGTCACCGAGTTTCGACATTCTCGAGGGGGAGGTAGAGGTGGCCGCGGTCGGGGAGGCTGCCCGGGATCCCGCGGCGACCGTGACCCTGTCGACAATACCCATAAATATACTGATTTAGTAGGACACATGAATAGCGACCATTGGTCTCAAGAAAGTACGGGAAATAAATTTTACGAAAGATCTGACCTCGTTGTCAATTTACCAGAAGATCCTCGTATATCTAAACTTCTTCGGCGGTTGTGTGCTGAGGTAGACGTTGAGAAATCTCTTATTATCTGCAGCAAGCTACAAGATGCTGTCATGCTGCCAGAAAATGCTCGCTATATTCGAAGGGCTTATGATATTCTTGTGGAGTCTCTACTAGATGTGATGTATGATGCACCTGGTCCAGAAACAAAAGAAGGAGCAGCTGCTGTGCTTGGCAGGATTGGTTATGTAATGGGTCCTGACTTCAGAAAACACTTGGAGTGGTTTTCAAATACATTTTCTGTGCACAATACTTCAATCAAGCATTTGTTGACATTATCATTTTCAGAGACATTCCAATTGGATTTTCAAATACCTCATTTATCTGATTTTGCTGAAATGACTTTTGACAGATTACAGGGAATTATAGAAAGCACAGATTCTGCTGAGGTGTTTATGGCTGCAATTAATGCAATGATTGTCATGGCTAACTCTTATCCAGAAAATTTTGCCAGCCATTTTGTAGATACAGTGGATATATTGGTAGGATGGCATGTTGATAATGCACAACCAAAGAAAGTAAAAGAATTTGCGCTCCAATCACTATTGAAACTTAGCCGTCACTGGCAAGCTGACGTAGCATTTTCAGTAAACTTATTATATCAGTTTGTTGAAGACATGGTGGCTTACTCAGGGGATTTAGATACCAAAAGTGATAAAGAGTCAGAGCCTAGCTCATGGCAAGATTCAATGCAGAAGATAACATCTTTCCTTAACGTATTTAACACAGTTGTTAAAAGCCTGGCCAACACACTTAACCCTACAGTTTCCCAGGCAGTATCATGGTCATTTTTAATAGAATCCTTAACAAAAATCTTGCAAGTAATGATAGTCACTTTAAAAGAAGATGCTGATACAGATTTAATATTGTCCGGTAATGAATGTGTTACACTGCTGTTAGAGCACTTGCAGGCCAAATCTACAAGTTGTTCTCAAGAACTCTATAATCTAATATCCTCAGAAATGGCTAATTACTTAGAAGGTGACGATTCTGTTTGTCTCAGCATAATTAATTTAATCTCAATTACTATCAAAGAAATATCCTCTAATCTCCCAATAGAGTTCATCACACAAACTATTGGACCAGAGTCTTTGCTAAGACCATTGCGCTATTCAGATAGTTCACAAATCCTCTATGGTGTACTTTCCATTTATAATAATCTGTTGAATTTGAAAAACATTCCATTACTACAAGAAACATATAAGTTTGTCTTAACTGATATCCAGAATTCTTATTCAAAGATAATTCCTGAAGTGACAGTTATAAAACCAGAATATTCTGAAAGTATTACAGTTGATGATGCAGAAAAAAATATAATATTTTATTTACAATGTCTTTCTGACTTAGCTAATGCTAGTAATTCTATTATTGGAATGTGGGCATTGCAACCTAGTATTTTGGAATTGCTTGCAATCAAAATGTGCCCTCATGATTTAAATTTAACCAAAAAGAAACCTGCACTACAGTACTCAGTTTTGTTCTTGCTTTATTCGCATTGCAAAAAGAATAATCATTTTATTGCTTCTAGTGATTTGGTGACAAACTCACAAAATAGACCTGGAGATAAGTTTGGATTGTCGAATTTAAATATAGGGGAAGTTTCTAGTACGAGCCCCACATCAGGTCACCTTGCTGTAATATTAAATACATTAAGCATGATATTAGATGAAGAGGTCCCTAAAGAGACTTTGGGCCTTGTCTTGAATTGGATATCGGACATATTTTGTCAATTAGATAAATATTTACATATTGTTAGTATGTCTAAAGGATTTATTGTACTGGTTACAAACATGCTGACTTTGGCATATAATTTTGATGATGATGTAGTACTACTGGTTATTAAGAATTGTCAACTATTACTGAAAAACAGAACTTTGAGTTGGAATCTGATGATTTTAAAAACAATTGCATCATTGTGTCTGTTACATATTGATAATAAAAATAAATTACTATCTCTTACTTGCAAGGAAGTCTTATTTGACTTACCCTGGGATGTAGTACAATTAGAACTAGATAAACATGTTGTGACTGTATTCACATCACGTAAAGTAAACTTAAATAATCTAAACAAAGACACAAAACTCAATTCATTTAAAGAATACCTTATGAGAGGCTCTTTTTCTGTTATGTCTAACCATCACTTTAAAGCTATTATGAACTGCTTACTTCAAACAACATTTGATGATAAAAATTATATACTTACTGCATTTTTACTATCATGGCCATTACAAAGTCAAGACATTGAAGAAAACAACTTGTTGTTTTTTAGACAGTGTGCAGGTAACTTTTCGTCCATTATTATTGGATGGGCGTTATCGGAATTGGCTCAAACATGCGTCTCATTGAAGTTGAGAACACCTTTAGGCAAACCACAGGAGACATTCATGAAAATAGAAAGTGTTTTGAAAGGAATAGCCAGAGACATTTCATCAATAGAAACAAAATATGTGTCAAACGACCAACATAAATTAATAGAAGTGGTCCTGTCTGAACAAATAAAAATTCGATGGATTACCGAGTTTATGATGTTTTTGGAAAAATACATTTATAATGCAGCGGAAGGGACTGCTACAGTTTTACCAGCGGTAGCGAAGCCTGTTCGTACTTTCTTTCATACAAATTGGTCTACGTGTCGCGAGTGGCTCACGAGAGTCCGGCCTGCAGCATTAGCAGTAAGCTTATACGGGGGACACATTGGTGCTGCTATTTATCACGCATCATTAATATTACAAACGGCCGCAAATTCAAATACTAATATTGACATAGAAGCTATTACAATGAGTATAGCGAAAGCTTTCATAAAAATTGAAGAACCTGAAGTGTTGCACGGTTTTTATGTGTGGATAAAACAAACATTCAAAAAACGATTGCCTTGGCTAAAAGGAGCCGCAGACCAAGCCAATTCTAGATTTGAGATAGCAATTGAAAATTATAAGAAATTACTTAATGCTAATAATTCTCAAGAAGATAACAAAGAATCCAGCGTAACCAATGATACTAGAGCAAATCGGTTTATTGAAGAACAAATAATGGAAAGTTATAAGCAAATTCAAAATTGGGAAGAAATGCAAGAATGGAAGGGTTTCGAAAATCAACCAAATGCACTTTGGGCTACTTTAAAAAAATTTAATGAGGGCACAGATATTCCTGAACAGTTATGTAATTGGGAATTATTGGATTTAGGAGGCAATGAATTAGCAAAAAATACTTGTTCGCATCAAGGCCTTTTAAATAAAATTGAATCAACTCTGATGTCAATAGCAATAAATATATATTACTCAAATTATGATGAAAAATATGAAAGTTTATTGAAAGACTGTGATGTGTTACTTAACACTAGCACTGAAGAATTTTTCCGGACAAACTCGGTACATTTTCTAAAGGAAATTTCTGTTTTGCAACTTGCAAGTAGCGGCTTGTTAAATGTACTTAAAAGTGGAAAAAATAGACCGAATTTAATCCAGCCTTCATCAGTCAAGGAACATAAATATGGTACTGATTTCAAAAACCTGACAAAAATTTTATGGTGGACAGAATATTTTGCCAATTTAAACCTTACAAAGGAAAATGTTTTTTATGCAGAATGCCTAAGATTGGATGTCATAAAATCTGCCAGGAAAAATCAAAATCTGAAAATAGCACATAGGGAACTTTTGAAACATTTCAAAAATAATTCAGCCTTCCAAATGTATTTAGGGAATATTAATGACTTAGAAGAACTGAGTGACGTTTTATTTATGTCTCCCAACGCATATGATTTAGACATTTGGACTTTAAATAATGCTACAGCACTTGTAGAGCTCTGCAAGCTATCCTATGTAAAAGAAGAAACTAAAACGAGAGCTATAAATTTATGTGCCAGTATTTCACTAGGCTTTTCCCAAAGATTAGCGATGAGTGAACAGAGTTACGAATTAAGAGAAAAAGGTACAAGAATGTTACTGACCTTATCTAAATGGGTGCAAAATGAAAATGAAGATCTTTTAGAAGTTGATTCACCGTTAATGAAACTGATATCAGCCCTTCCTGAAATTGGACTTGTAGATAATAATATTTCAGATAATGTTATACCACTTTCTGATTCCGCTGTTGGAAAACTACTTCAATTTGGTGTCAACCAATGTCCAGGCCTAGCTAAAGCGTGGGCGAGTTTCGCTGCATGGTGTTTTAGATGGGGCAGAAAAATGGTGGAATTTAGTGCCAAAACACGAGAACAACTGACTGATGATGACAAATTGCAAATTGAAAGTGTTATGCTCGGATGTTCTCCACAAGATTTTGAAGCAGTTTGTGAAATATTGTCTAAAACTAAAGCTACATGTGATGACGAGGACATAGACTGGAATGAAATTAATACTTCTGAAATGATTGAAAGCCAGTTGCGTACAGTACCTTCCCTTAGTAAAGCTTTTCCTAAACATCTTGCTCTTTTAGTTGATATTTGGCGACAAGCACAAAAGAGAGTTTTTTCGTACTTTGAATTATCAGCAGACGCTTATTTCAAATTTCTTCAGCTGATATGTGCATCCGATTTTATAAATCATAGTGGCGAAAATGCTGTAGTCAACGCCACATTGCGACTTCTTCGGTTAATTGTTAAACACGCAATGGAACTACAAACAGTTCTTGAATCGGGACTTGCCAATACGCCTACTCAACCGTGGAAAGTCATCATACCTCAATTGTTTTCCCGATTAAATCACCCAGAGATTTATGTTCGTAAATGTGTATCCGATTTATTGTGCAGACTTGCTGAAGATACACCTCATCTCATCACCTTCCCAGCAGTGGTGGGTGCTGTTGAAAATGAACAAATCGAATTAACCGAATTGAATGCTAATAAATCACCTTTGTTCAATGATTTCGAAAGCGGTGATGAAATCTTGGACTATGATGATGCTTCTAGTGACAAAGTGGTGAATAATGAGCTTAATTCATGTTTTTTAGATATGGTAGAGACGTTGTCTAAGCAAGCTCCTACCACTATATTGCAAGTAAAACTCTTAGTGAAAGAATTGCAAAGAATAAACCTTCTTTGGGATGAACTATGTCTTGGAACTTTGGTGCAACATCATTCTGACTTTAGCAAACGTTTGTCACAGCTGGAAGCAGAAGTAGCTAAAGTTCAAAATAACGTTAATTTAACTGCTGAAGATAAAGAAAAATTGATAAAAGAAAAACATCGAATTATATTTGAGCCTATTGTTTATGTTTTAGAACATCTCTATAATATTACGTCTGTAAAACCAGAGACGCCGCATGAAATATCGTTCCAATCTAGATTCCAGGATTTGATTCAAGATGTTATAGATAAATTTAAAAATCCGACCAATCCGGATAAGCCACAAGAGTCATGGTCCCCACTGAAACAGCTTCAAATTAAATTGCAGCAAAAAGTAAATAAACGCACTGCATATATTCTAAAAATGTCGGATATTAGTCCAGTTTTGGCGGACATGAAAAATACTGTTATCACAATGCCGGGTTTACACACAAATCAAAGGGCTGTCAGGATTACTATCAAATCTGTAGAAAATAATGTGGCTATATTGCCAACGAAAACGAGACCTAAGAAGTTAGTATTCTATGGTTCAGATGGTAAAGCATACACCTACCTATTTAAAGGATTGGAAGATTTACATTTAGATGAAAGAATCATGCAGCTACTATCTATAACTAACACGATGATGGCGCGAGATTCAGAAAATAACGACAATCAAACTTATCGTGCTCGTCACTACTCAGTTATCCCACTGGGACCTCGTTCTGGATTGATAAGTTGGGTGGATAACGTCACACCTCTTTTTGCCTTATACAAAAGATGGCAGAATCGTGAAGCGGCATTACTATCGGCAAAAACTAATAAGACAGTGAATGTTTTGCGTCCATCCGAATTATTTTACAACAAATTGAATCCTTTGTTGAAAGAAGCTGGAATTTTAACAGAAAACAGGAAGGAATGGCCAATATCGATATTAAAGCAAGTGTTGCATGAGTTGTCTGCGGAGACTCCTCGGGATCTGCTGTGGAGAGAACTGTGGTGTAGCAGCGTGACCCCTGAACAGTGGTGGCAGATGATCAGACGGTACAGCTACTCGGTGGCTGTAATGAGTACCATCGGCTACATAATTGGCCTAGGCGATAGGCACTTGGACAATGTTTTAGTGGACTTGACTTCTGGTGAAGTTGTGCATATTGACTATAATGTGTGTTTCGAGAAAGGCAAGACGCTGCGGGTACCTGAGAAGGTGCCTTTTAGGATGACTCCTAACTTGGTGACGGCGCTTGGGGTGACTGGTGTTGAGGTGAGTCCTTTCTCTATTGTTAGATGTAATTTAAACGGCGTCATGTCTATTTAAAAGTCAATCTTCACAAAATCTAAAACTCTTTTATACTCCAATTTTCTCCCACTTGCTAATGAAATTGCCTTTGAAGTTAGCATGAATTTCTGTAATTTAAAGACGGCATTATATTATTATTGTATGGAGATCTAATATTTTCTATGAATAAGATGTTTTAATTGTTCTAAGGAATTATAAGCCATACGTTGCGATTCAGGGTTACAACGCTAGCGTTCTTGGGGCAACATTCATATCCCGCGAATGTCGTTCGCTGTGTATATCAATAAAACCTACCCATATAACATAGGATCTAACATAACGGATTAAGCATATTTTTTGTAATCAAGCGTTAGTTAAAATTTTCCTAATTTAGCAACATTATTTTGGTGGCCGTGTGGCCGTGTGGTGACGGCAGAGTAGAATACAATTGTTACCACACCAAATCCCTCCCGTGGGTGTCGTACAAAGCGACTGAGGATAAATCAGTGATGAGGAATGGGCAGCAGCGTTCCTCTTATACCACCTAGCAATGTACTGCGACTTTTGTGCCCGATAAATGACAATAGGCTCGCCACCTATTACATGGGACCTAACATTATTGGCGAAACGTGGGTGCTAGTTCACCTCTGCCTACCCCTTCGGGGATATAGGCGTGATTTATGTATGTATTTATGTGTAGAAACATTATTTTGTACAAAAATCACGGTTAAATACGTTTGCATTGCAGCAATGATAAAGAAAGGGTATGATTTAAGCTATCACCAATTTAAATAGTTTTGTGTTGCCTAAATAACAGGGTTTGTCCCCAAAATAGTAGATCTGTCACCAAATTGTAGTTACCAAACAATATAAAATCATTTGAAATAAAACAACTTTTACCCGACGATCACTTTACAGTGCCCGTGGTCACGGAGGGGTCCCCCCGGGTTAAATAATTAATATGCCAAACACCAAATTATACGCGAGTCTTATCCGTAAAAGTTGTTTTATTTCAAATGTGTAGTGCTCGTGCAAATATAAGAAAACATTATAATATAAAATCAATTCCACAATAAATCACATAAAATCATCGAGATATAGAGTCTAGTACCAAATAAATGTTTTTGTATTTATTATAATAGGTTTGTCCTAATAAGTAGGTATATAACCAAACAAATTTGAATAGATATAAATCAATGTTATGTCACCAGACATAAAGTTTAAAATAATTTAGGTCTGTCGCACAGATGGTTTGTCGTCATCATCGTCCCAACCAAAAGAGAGCTACTTACCCGTCAATACAGAAACGCTACTAAAATTTTGAGCATTGCTTATAAAGTTAAGTGGACAATACTTACATACATACATACATAAATCACGCCTATATCCCCGAAGGGTTAGGCAGAGGTGAACTAGCACCCACGTTTCGCCAATGACACTAGGTCCCATGTAATAGGTAGCGAGCCTATTGCCATTTATCGGGCACAAAAGTCGCAGTACATTGCTAGGTTGTATAAGAGGAACGCTGCTACCCATTCCTCATCGCTGATTTGACAATACTTGTCAGAATTTATATGGAAAAACATCAATTTTGACAAAACTTAAATGTTAAGTAGGACTCAAAAATTGAGTAACGTTTCTGTATTCGGGGGTTAAGTGGACAACACCTGTCAGGATTTGTAGGTATTGAAAAACGTCAATTTTGACAATACTTAAATGTTAAGCAGGACTCATACTTTAAGGTGCCTGACCGCTCGGCCACCCAAGACTAAGATAGCAGCGGACGCGGGTTCGATTCCCGCCTCAAGATCTTAATTTTTCGAAATTCTTTTTCTATCCACCAAAATCTTTGTACTAATTTTTCTAACATTTATATAATGTTAAAATTAAAATCGAATAGTTCTGTGATCTTCTTCTTCTTCCTGCCCTGTTCCCAGTCTATCTGGGGTCGGCGCAGTATGTTTCCTCTTCCATTCATATGTCAGACGTCATCAAGCCATCCACTCCCTTTTGATTCATATCATCCATCCCACCATAAAGGTGCTAGTGATGAATGAATGTATAGAAAAGAGACGGAACGGACCATGTCGAGAGACCCATGAACGGAGAGAGTGATTAGAATGACAACATTCCAATCCATACTGCTCAAGGTTTTGGCTTAGGTTTTACAGCCGGCCGCCTGCCTGACACCAACCCTCCTTGGGTACGCTGTTGTTGGTGGTTTGCCCTCCACCATTCGGGTGCCCCAAGGTGCTTATTGGTCTACACCGGGCAATCTCCCTTAGTCGACTTTTACGACACCCATGGGATGAGTTGGGGCTGACCTATTCTACGTTATTTGTTCGCTCCCAGGCCAGCATATTCTGTGATATTGCTAGATAAAAGCAGTATTTTCTTTCTTAATACGAAAATCTTAGAAAAACTAACTATTGTTTTTTTTTAGTTTTAATAACGTTTTTCATAGGTCGGCAATACCAATAAATAATATCAAAAGGGTTTTTTATATTTTGTTAAAGTTATATGCTTTTTAGAAGTGGGACTTACATACAACGTTCCTCCGAAACTCACCCCGCAGCACTATTAAGTAACAAAACATTCTAATAGATGGCGTTAGTCTAAAACATTACGTTTCTTTGATCGCTGCTTACAATTTACTTTTGTTTAATTAATTATTGCGCTACTTTGACAATACTTAGGGCCTGTTTCACAATCGACTAGTAAGTTCTCAGTAGCTTACTTCGCAGGTCAATTGACATATATTTCATATTACAACTGTCAAATGATCTGCAAAGTAAGCTACTGAGAACTTACTTGTCGATTGTGAAACAGGCCCTTATAATACTATTCTGTAATTATACTATATTGTTAAAAAAAATCAATAATACAACTTTTATAAGTACCGAGAAAAGCTATCAAAAATTAACCGATGCGTTTATTAATGCTTAAAACAGCATTTACTAATCTAATGTATGATTTCTAATATCAGTTGTAAATATGTATTATGATTACGATATCACTATCGTAAGCAACAGATAGAGGAATTTTGGGATTAATAGATAATACTTAGGACGATTACCGTGCCGAATCCAATTGTCACCACCTCAAATTTCTCACGCGAGAGACTTACAAGGCGACTAAGGGTTAAAACAGTGTTTTTATTATACGTACCTGGCAATATACTGCGATTGTGATGCGTTTCTTCGCATTTTTTAAGAAAATTTAAAACATATTTTAATATAGTTTATTCACATTTAACTAAAGTATCCTACATACTTTAGTTAAACCATACCGTTTTGTTCGATAACTTTTTGCCATCTTGTAGGTAGGGACATGATCCCATTGCTATAGAAATTTTGGGACTTCTGGTCAAAATACCGCGACAAGTGGTTTTGGCAGTCCTCTCGTGATGTTAACCTGACACTGCCTAAAGAATTCTGAAGAGACCGAAACAGGTGGAAATCTGAAGGTTCAAGGTCAGGACTATACGGCGGATGCATTAACACCTCCCAGCCAAACTTTCTTAATTTTTGCTGAGTGGCTAAAGATGTGTGAGGTCTAGCGTTATCATGATGAAAAACCACACCCCTTCTGTTGATTAATTCCGGCCGCTTTTTCTCAACTTCTTGCTTTAATCTCATCAGTTGTTCGCAGTAGAGTTCAGAATCGATGGTCCTGCCTGGTGGTAACAGCTCATAATGAATAATGCCCTTCCAATCCCACCACACACACAGCATCACCTTGTTGCGAGTTAACCCGGTTTTCGCCACAGTCTGTGAAGCCTGACCGGCCTTTGACCACGACCTTTTTCGCACGTTCTTGTCGTACGTGATCCACTTTTCATCACCATTACGTCGTAATAACGAATCACAAATGGGCACACGGTTCATTAGGTTTCTTTCAGTGAGCTCGTGAGGTACCCAAATGTCGAGCTTTTTTGTGTACCCAGTTTTTTTCAAATGCGCCAAAACTGTTTTGTGGTCAATTCCCAGTTCTTCAGCTACGTCGTAACTACTGACATGCCGATCTTGGTCCACTTTTTCAAAAATGGCATCCATTTTATCTGTAATAGGGCGATCAGAGCGACGTGCATCTTTGACATCAAAATTTCCGGATTGAAAACGCTTAAACCAAATTTGTGCTAATCTCACAGACACTGCACTAGGTCCATAAACATCGCAAATTTTTTTCGCGGCTTGCGTTGCATTTTTACCTTTTTTGTAGTAAAATTTTAAAATGTATCGAATTTCTTCATTAGATTCAGTCATCTTGGCGGTACGAAAAACATGAAAATCACACATTGTCCTAATTTGAATTTGGAATTATGTTCTTTAAAATTTAAACTTTCAATGATACCAATACCAGCCAGATACAAATAGTATAGCCAAAGTGATTTTATTACAAGTTTATACATACTATAATGCGAAAAGACTTTTCCCCCAACCTAATATTATATGTATATGTAAACGGAAATGTGTGAAATCCGTCATTGTATTCAATTCCTAGGAAATGTATGTAGTTTCTAAAATCGCCCGGAAAATGTGTGAAATAAATTATGTTAGACACATTTCCTAGGAAATCTGTATATTTCCAAAATAGCAATCGGAAATGTAAAATATATTAGATTGTAACTTTTCTATAAAAGTACAACTTATTGGCTGTTCGTCGGTTCATAAAAGTTACTAACCATGTCGGTGAATAGTAAAATTTGCCTGGCTGGCGGCTGCATATCATTCAGGCCGCTATTTAAATGGCGTTGTTTAGTAAAGAGGCTAGTCTGTTGTTTGAACGGCTAATTAAGCTAGTTGGCTGCGACATAGACACGACTGTTCTCTGAAAAAAAAACTGTTATTTATGTTACTGTTATTTTTTTTATTTGTCCTATTTCTATGTGCCTAAATCAATTACTTCTATTAGACCCTTTACACTTTTTTAACGTCTTTTCTTGATTGCCACACTGGTTGTATGTATGTATGGTTTGGAATATTGATTCATTGATCTTTCGACATGGTCCTTTCTGTTACTCTTATATACATTCAATCATCGCTAGCAGGTGTTTCGTGTGATGGATGATATGAATCAAGAGGTAGTGGATGACGACTTTTGATGACTGTCGCTGTCGTCTGCTGACGTTTGACTGAATTGAATGGAAGAGAAAAACATACCAAGATAAATTAGGAACAGGGCAAGAAAATTATGATGATTTAATAATATTATGGCTGTGGAAAGTTTTAATTCAATTCATTGCAATTTAGCTTGTAACCTGTTATTTTCACATGCAGCATGCAACTCACGAGACTTCATTCTTTTGCTAGTCCAATGTATTATTATCATAGACATATATATCATTTACATAGGGGTAAAATAAAACGGTTTAAATGTTATCAGTTAGAATACTTTTATTTTACATCGAACAACTTTATTTAATTACACGTAGAATTGTCAAACATTTCGATTTATATGATAGAGAGCTTCTCTCTGTGATGCCGGGAGCTGATTAAAATTTGTCAATAGAACTTCAACAATAAAGCTTTTAAAAACTTGAGCGTAGATTTTACAGGTACCTAAACGCCGCTAAGTAGACGTCTGTTTTTTTCACCGGACAACGGCCCGTGTTTTTTTATCGTATTCGCGGTGGAGCATAGCTTATAATGAATGTGTGTCACATTACATGCACCGGACGTCGATCCGGCGAACAATTTACTCCGGATGCACCACCTGACGATCTTGACGGTCCGTTGTCCGGTGAAAAAAACAGACCTCAACTTGACAAGCGGCCAAACGCGGAGGGTCACTAACAACTTTATGCGCTAAAAGCGTTTCACGTTCCCCACAAAACGTCCGTAGAACGGAGCTAGAGTTCGCTCCACAAAAGAAGTCCCTCCGACAAGTCATTATTTTCGCTGCTATTGCAAAGAGTTAAGGTTTAAGCCAAGGGACTTCTTTCGTGGAGCGAACTCTACACTGCGTCTGAGCCGGCGGCGAGGCACGGCCGGTGCACGGGCGTGGGCCCGTCCGGCGCGTACGACGGGTTCGCGTCCCCGCGCTCCGCGTCCACGTAGCCGGCGTTTTCGATGATCCGACACCGGGCCGTGTCGGCGCCGGCGTCTCGCTCGACGTACAGCAGCCGCGCCGGCCGGCCACCGAGCGCGGACAGCGTGCTCGGTGTCGCACTCGACCTGGGGATAAGCACCGAAAAACCCCTTTTCAAAGTTAACCCTATTGATAGGGAAACCCTAGGTAACCTAATCAATAGGGTTACTTACTGATTGGGTTTCTTTATACTTTGAATGGGGTTTAACCACTTATCATTAATTTAAGTGTTACCCTATTGATTGCCTATCTCTTTTTCTCGCGTTGGAGTGGACAAGAGAAAGATCTGTCGAAGCCGAATCGAACCAATCGGCTGCCGGCTGTTAATAGGAAGCGCAATAGTCTAATGATTGGCGTGTAGAAACTAAAACAGCTTGTCCACATTCTAAACCTATGAATTGGTTAGCTTATGGATCAGGTAAGCCGATAAAAGGGTCACCTATTTCATAGGGTTTTCAAAAACAAGTCCATCAAAAACCTGAACAGAAACCCTTGTAAGGGTAAGCGGTTCCGGGACTTGCCTGGTGACGGAGCCCTCGATGGTTTTCAAAAACAAGTCTATCAAAAACCTGAACAAAACCCTTGTAAGAGTAAGCGGTTCCGGTGCTTGCCTGGTGACGGAACCCTCGCGCAGCGCCACGGAGCCCCGCTTCCTCTCGGGCGCCGGCGAGCCCCGGTACTCGGAGGTGTCGGGCCGCTTGCACCTGTAACAGACCTCCTTGTCAACAGTGACATTTCTAGATTTTATAATTGTTTTGTGACAATGTAAAAGGCAAATAGAAAATATAAACATTGAGTGGAAGTCGTAATATTTATTAAAAATATCTAAAATAATATTAGCGGCCGGCTGTAAAACCTAAGCCAAAACTTTGAGCAGTATGGATTGGAATGTCGTCATTCCAATCACTCTCTCCGTTCATCGGTCTCTCGACATGGTCCGTTCCGTCTCTTTTCTATACATTGATTCATCACTAGCATCTTTACGGTGTGATGGATGATATGAATCAAAAGGGAGTGGATGATGTGGATGGCTTGATGACGTCTGGCCGATATGAATGGAAGAGGAAACATACTGCGCCGACCCGCCGATAGACTGGGAACAGGGCAGGGAGAAGACAGACTGGGAACAGGGCAGGGAGAAGAAGATCTAAAATAATATTTGTGGCCTCGCGCTACACACCGGAGCAGCTTGGCGAACGCGGCCCGGAAGCCGGCGTTCTTCCACGCGTAGATGAGGGGGTTGATGCCCGAGTTGGACATCGCTAGTGAGGAGGTGACCCGGTACGCGATGGGGTTGTGCAGCGGCCGCACGGGCAGCGTCTGCGCGCACGCCACCACCACGAACGGCATCCAGCAGATGGAGAACGATCCCAGCACTAGCAACACCACCTGGAAAATTGAGGGTACGCTGGCGTGAGAGAGGGGTTCCGCGCATTAATTTTCAGCGATATTTGGGTTAAGTTTCCCACTTAGGAAGAAGCCAATGTATCATGTTTTATTTTATTATTTTACAATATGTATATGACTTGTAATTTCAAGTACAACTCTATAGAGTACACATTAATAGGCTATTGTTCCTGAGTGTTATTAACAGTGAGAGTTTTCGCCAGCTTATATCTGGCCCCATGTAATATTGCCATTCACCAGATGGTCCACCAAAATCCCCCCGAATACTGAAACGCTACTCAAATTTTGAGCACTGCTTATAAAGTTAAGTGTCAAATACCTGTCAGAATTTTGACAATATTTAAATGTTAAGTATCAGTATTCGGGATACTGAAACGCTATTCAAAGTTTGAGTCCGACTTAACATTTAAATATTGTCAAAATTGACGCTTCTCCATACAAATTCTGACAGGTATTTTACACTTAACTTTATAAGCAGTGCTCTAAATTTGAGTAGAGTTTCAGTATTCGGGGGTAAAAATCTTAGTCGCCTTGTAACGACACCCACGAGAGAGGCAGAAATATGTGGAAAATCTTGGGAGCGTTACCGCGAGTTAGTGATGATACACACCTGTATGCTCTTCCAATCGTTGGTGTTGGTGGGGCAGCAGGTGTTGGCGCGCATGCGGCGCGCGTGGCACGTGGCCTCGCGCCAGATGCGCCAGTACAGGATGAACATCACCAGCCAAATGAGCGAGAACATAGGCGCCAGGATGCTCGTTGTGTACGTCTTTGGCACCACCTGGAACGGGCGCAGAGGTGGTGTTGAAACTGTCTATTGTTTATACATACATACATAAGTCAAGCCCTATATCCCCGAAAGGGTAGGCAGAGGCGAAGTCACCTCGGCATATTGTTTGTTGCATGTTAGAAAAATGAGTTGTTGCCAACGGAATCACATACAGGAATAAATTATTTCGCATACTGTTTTAAAATTGATTTTTTTTGTGTTCGATAGAGAATCACAATCGTTTTCTTAGTCGAAAAGGGAACACAAGTCAACGAAACACCGTAAAAAACTAGCTACTTTCGTAGTATGAGCAGAATGTGAAAGTCTAATAATACATACATGCATACATAGATCACGCCTTTCTCGCACAGGGGCAAGCTAGGCACATATCACTTCTTTCCACTTGCTATGATCCTTACATACTTCTTTCGCTTCACCTCATCTAATTAATATCTTCTAGCATGCCCGTCGGTTTCGGGTACTCTCGAGACCTGGCCCTTTTTAATAACTTCCTGACTGAACTGAACTGACTTCCAATTTCATTATGAAAGATCCTCCTAGGCGTTTCTTTTCCCATTTCTCTATTCATTTTTGCCATATGATAAATCCATTTCGTCATACACTTTTCATTCATTGTTTCTACGAATTCTACGTATTCAAACCATGCAAGCAACACTTTATCTATTCTTGTAATCACGTCTTCGCTCATTAGTTATTGCTCAGTACCTACAATAATGATGGTTATAAGTGACTAATTTAAAAATGTTTTAGTTATTTTACCATGTTCATCTCGCAGGCGATTCCGTCGTGCCAGTCATTCCAAAACATAGGTATGCAGCTGATGCAGACCGCGACGGTCCAAGTGGCGCTCATCAGGAGGCGAGTCACCAACTTGGTCATGTACCGGCTGTAGTGCAGCGGGTGCACTATTGCTATGTACCTGGAAATAGCACAAAAGAATGTGTTAATAACATTTGGCTCACTGAAGTAAAATTGTCACAATAATTATTCATTTGGTTTAATTGGTTTTGGAAACTGTGGATGTTATTTATTCTATACACATGGCCACATTTAAGCTTTGGGTTAAAAAATATATAGAATTTCAAGTGCCAAGGTTTTAAATGCTCACGCATTTGATAAAGCTGGAATCTGACTCACCTGTCTACAGCTATCGCTATAATGTTGTAAATGGACGCCAGACACGCTAGTATTATTAGAATGAATCTCATAAGGCAAGACCATTTAATTTTGCCAAACTCCGAATCTAAGTAGAAGACAAGATGGTAGGGCAGCGTCAGGCCGACCATCAGGTCCGATATAGCCAGGTTGAGCACGAACTGGTTGGAGACCAGCGAGGATAGTCGCCGGCTCAGCGTGACTGCGAGGATGGTGAGGGTGTTGCCGCTGATGATGAGCACCATGAGGGCTCCGTCGATGATGCTCCAGGCCCAGTAGTTGTACAGGTCCGCACTCTCCCTCTCCGCGGCCGCGGTCGCGTTCCACCCCCCCACGCTGTCATTCCCGAGTACAAAGTCCATACCATCGCTGGCCGCGGTCGCCAGCGTCCCCTCGGAATAGTTCGACGTCGTGGTCGAACCTCACGCGCGCATCGTCTTAACTGTTGACGTCACTTGTCACTCGCGCTACATACGTGTTTGCACTTAAAGTATTTAGTTTTGTACAATGATCGCACATTTTTTTCCTATGTCCTTTACTTTGTTATTGGCTTCAGAAGTTTTTTCCATATCTGTAACAAACATCAAACGTTGTATTAGGCCGGTGTATCGATTAGGGACGTCTTAAGGAATTTCGCTTTGCAAGTGCTTATTCGTGCGTAGTTATCGAGTATTCATGAGAGTGTGTTTCTCGAATTCAGCCGGCAGCCAGGCAATTCCCCTATCGCGGAGCGGAGTGTTCTGTGCCACTAAATCGTATTATGAACTTTTTCAAGAGACCCCTCACTATTTGCTCTCTCCTGCGAGCCGCTACTGTCAATGAATTATTTATGTTCACCAATATGAGAAGACTCCAAATGACTGCAAATGAACTAATCGCCTGAGCTTTCATGGAAATATTTTCTAAACTTCGTGACAATTACTTGCACATTTTAAGTGAACTGCACGTTCTACATTCCATAGATGTGTTTTATTTTAACATTTGGTTTTTGCGTTTCACTCTCGAACAAATAAAGCTCATACCAACCATTACAGCTAATATGAATAGGTATGGTATGAATATAATTATGATTTTAACACAATACATTCAATGATTACAATCACAAAACTTTTTGAATTGAAGGTTTATAAAGTAAATTCCAAGTAGGTTATAATGTTACTCTTGTTTATTTTGGCTTATTTATTAATAAATATGTATGCCAATAACTATAAATATCAATGTCAGTAGACAGCGTAGCATTTCCTAATTTGTACTTGTATAGTACGTATTGAAATTAAGGTCATTGAACATAATCGATTATTAATTGAATCTTAAAAGCAGATTTTATTTAGGAGACATTGTATGCTTATTGATTATCGGTTGTTTAATGCTATAGAGGCGGAAACATAATATTATGCGTTTTACAAAGTGATTGTGAGTGGTGCTTTCAGAAATTATGCGTTCGCTGTTCTGTTAATGCCATATTAGTATAGTCATAATATTAAATCAGCTTTTTAAGATATATAAAATTAAAATTCATTACCGCTGAATTAAATAGTAACATCAATGGTAGCCCACTTCGGCCTAGGGTGAATACCGAAACTGATAATCGAATAGGAGGTTAATTATTGACGTTTATCATTAGACCCCCTATATTGATCTCTGTATCTGGTAAAGAGAAGTTACAAGTAAAAGTTCGCATTAGGAAAAGAATATTTGATTGAGTCTCAGCGATAACATTAAAGAACTTCAATGAGGCAATTTGAATGATTCCCATAATGCATTAAAAGGATTGGAGAATATTGTCATGCATGCCAAAGGAAATTGCACACAGAAGAAAGTAAACATGCCAACCCGACGTAGTATCGTGACAAAGTGATATAAATGCAGAGTAGGAGTGCAGCGACCACATCTGTGTTGTGGGGTAGCGAGGGGGAAGGCGACTGGCACAAACAAAGATGGCGGACCTCCGATGACAATAACTCATTAACATGCATCTCTGGTCCCAGCAGCCGTCGATAATCCTGTTTGACGGGCCCCTATCGATTGCCCCGCAGTTTCGGCAAGCAATTTAACTGCCATTTATTTCGTGTTTCAGTAAAATTCCCAGTGAAACGGTAGAAATGTTATTTTGTAGGCTTTTGAAATAAATGAGCTAGTTTTGCTTTTCGAGACGTTTATTTGTTTGTGATATTAAACGCAGCGTCTATGATATCCACGTCTTATCTTTAACTTTATCTTTCCTTGCGATCGATGTTTTGTAGTAGTAGGTATATTTGGCTTTGTTTTCACACACGTATGATAGATATCGCGTGCCGCTATTTACAGAATGGAAAGCTCCGATGGCTCATCGTTGAATTTGTAATGCATATTTCTATAACTCTATCGAAACACTTGGGATGTAAGTTGAAATGGGTCACGGATGCATTTTTGAATAAGGCCAACCTGTCTATCTACTTGTCTTCTTCTTTTTTTAGGCCATTTAGAAATTGCTAAGAAGGAAGATAATGATGTCAAGAAAAATCAATTAACAAAAATAGAAATGTATTTTAGTAGTTTACATTGAATGTCATGTGTGTTAATGTGATATGATTTATTGAATTTTCCTTTCATTCTTCATGATCACTAACACAGTAATTACGGGGCGTACGGTGGATGGCCAAGGGCGGTTCACCATAAGACCTAGTGAAGGTCAAAGAGAGTTTATGGTTACAAACGGCTTTAATTCGGTTTATGACCAAAGTCATTGATCAGCAGTACACCGTGGTAGCCAAAAAAAGGGAACGGTTCTACTTCCCTCTACACAAAAAGGAGATCTATGAATGGTAAATACTCAACATTAATACGATGTTATTTTAACGTAAAACTTCGTTCGTTACCAAGCGGTATCATCCCAAACAAATATAGGGATTCTCTAATAATCTGTCTGTTACAATCCTCAACATGAATAGAAAAGGGTGATGGATAATACACACTATACCCTTAATTTTAACTTATGTATAGGAGAACTTGTGGTGGACGTGTCTTTTATGATAGCTTGGATTCAAATTTGTTTGTCTACAATACTCCAATTTCAAAAATAAATCTTGTTTTAGTTAGACAATGAACCGACACGAGGGACAGTATTGTTTCTTAGTATATTAGCTTCAACAAGCCTATTTGCCGCGGACGCTTTAGTCAATATGTATTTGACATCGTATTAACATATTCGTGCCTCGATCACTAATCATAGTTTGTGTTACCTACATGACGACCGCTGGTTTTCGCAATGTGACTCTGTATGACGGGCACGTCACCTGTGCTGGCCCACAATAGTGGTCACTGGAGATGGCCATGCGATGGCCTTGCCGTACCTATCCATCAGCCATGCAGAAACTAGAAAATAGCAAGCGAATACTAAATTCGCTCAGCATAACAAACCAATGCAATCAATCAAATATAAAAGTTAGTTTCCGTAACTCAAGAAGTGGAATTTTTGTGAATGTTTATTTAGTATTGATATCACAGACGGATGTATTTACAAAGCGATCTCTCGTTTTCTTTTTCTTATATATTGTAATATCGGTTACATCTACATTATTTAATATAGTTACAGAATGTTTTTTTTGTTTGTTCAAACAAAAAACTACTGGATTACATAATCATAAGGCTATATAGTTGTAAAGCGAAAATGTCGGACCAATTAATTCGTGAATATCTAGAAAAATTTATTTGAACCTTTGATCATGATCCTGTCCGCTAGTGCCAGATGGACATGCAAATCTGTCGGGAAACAAGTGTGCGGGCTTAATCCCGTTAATCTTTTAATTTGTCAAGTCCACACGGTCATACATTTCAATGTTCAATACTGAACGATATAAACATTTAGTTTATACATTGTTAATAAATTATCCCACTTTGTTTAATATATTAGTCCAGTTGTGAAAAAGATTCTTCATCTAAAACAAAGATTTGTTCCAGGCATCGTTGAGTTTGCCTTTTGAAAACTGCTGCTTTATTTGTCATTGGGGTGATCAATAAATGTATTGACGTAATCACGATAAATCTTAATGTGATCTTTGATGTCACCGACATTGTGTAAATCCTTAACACCAATTATCCGAGCAATCAGTAGGTACGCTTCAGATGACTCCTTCCACTTTACGCACGTGATCTCACATTATGTGACGATATAGATGGTCTTTTTTTTCCATTGTATAACCACTAATTCTTCCAATTGGGTAACTGTGCCGCTTAATTAGAGTCTTTGCCTTGATTACCTTGTTTAGAGACTTGAAGATATAAAACAATTATAAATCGAGGTTTGAAAATGTTCTATTTGTCTTCTCATAACACTCACTAAGATCTCTCGTTATAATTTTTATTTCGATCTATAAGGAAGTTGGGGTAAATCTATTGAAATATGTATGTATATGAGTTTATTATGCATTGACATATTCAGATTGATATCAAAAGCAATCTTGTGAATGCTATGCCTCGCCGGGAGTCCGGTGGAAGCTCGCGAGTAAACAGCTTATTGATATCTGCCGATATGGCACCGTAATTAAACATTATCTATTGTGCTGTGTACGACATTGATGACGCCAAAATGGCTGCAATAATTTATGTGAAACCGCACTGCTATTGATATGAATTCCCGTCCACGCAATAGATACATGAAATGAGTAAAATATTGACCGATATCTTTTGCTATTTCCGACTTGGAGTTATCTACTTGACTGTCTTCTGTGTGTTTTAGTTGAATCATGATTTGTGAATTGTTGCACAATCATAAAATATATGCATAACCACATCGTTAGTGATTCCAGCTTAGGTTTTTAGTTATAAGATTTCAGTGACAGCATTAAGCATCTCGCCTGTAGATGCTTAATGCTACTATGACACTATGACTATACTATGACACTGACTCGTTTCGCTAAGGCTCGATATAAATCAAATCCTTTTCGCATATGTCCCTCGCGGGAGTTACGAGTAGACTAGACAGAATTTGTAAGATATCCTAATTTTTTGTCCAAATTGACTTGACTTTATTAGTACAAAGATTTTGGGGTTAGAAAAAGAATTTCGAAAAATTATGATCTTGAGGCGGGAATCGAACCCGCGTCCGCTGCTATCCGGGCAGGTGCCTGACCGCTCGGCCACCAAGACCGCGGGTTCGATTCCCGCCTCAAGATCATAATTTTTCGAAATTCTTTTTCTAACCCCAAAATCTTTGTACTAATTTTTCTAACATTTATATAATGTTAAAATTAAAATCGAATAATTGACTTTATTAAATTATTGGTAGTGTTTTGCGTCACTTGCTCATTTCTTAGTAAATATGCTAAATGCTGGGGTGAAAGAAACTTCATCTTGAATATAAACAATAGGATTCATAATAATAAATTATGATGAATGACTTCCAATGACGATGCACTAAAATATTTCAAGAATTTATCTGCGTCTAAAGCCGAAAAAGAACAATTGAATTAACTTGTACTAATTGACGACTCGTAGTCACAAGCTTTTAATTCATAAGCTAGAATTGTTATAAGCTAATCTAAAATTACATCTCGCGCTTAATAGATATTGCCGACGTAATTGTGTTATGGGATACTACTGTCGTTTAATGTTTATATTTATTTGTTTGCAAGTAAAGTAAGTAGTATTATTTAATTTATTTAATAATTGGCCCTATGTCTGATTGATATAGAGCTGTGTCATGTCACAGGTGTAGATATATCTTTGGGTTGTTACGTGTCAACTTAATCTGTTTCTTTATAAGGATAGTAAAAAGTTACGACGTCTCCGTTAGTGCAGCCGCGCTAGTTTTTTTATTGGTATGTTTTCTGTAATATAGACTGTAGGTATAGGTGAAATGCGTATTCCATGTTCCCTGTCTTTATTACTTGTAAGTTATAATGTGAGTTGAGATCTATGTGACATTTAATTTTCTTTAAGTACATATGACCCTAAGAGAAACGTTACACCTACAGAAATCAAACGTATCGTATCGTAGCTATATTCAAGTCAGTGAAACCTCATTCTCATTCACTATCTACAATTAAAGTTTCAAAATGGTTGTTTGTTTGCACGAGGGAGCTATTTTGGATTGCAGACGTTTTCACCCCCGCTAATAGCAGAGTTTGCTCACAAAGGCTCTGATTCCAGCTGCGATTATCTGCCAGCTGCACTCCAACTCTTCAATAGCTTCTCTGTTACTTAAAAACTTATTCCGAGTCTCTGGGTAGTCGATTTGGAAACATTCGAGGCCTAATTAGGTTATAAAGTAGGTATAGTAATTTCAGGGAAAACGAACGAATGCCTAATATATACACTCTAATATTATAGGCCCGATATTCATCGTTGATCGACTCAGTTATATTTCTATACACGATATTGTACTAACTAAATATTAATCAGTGTAATACTCGGAATCTTTTTCGAAATACCATTTCATCGCTCTGAAAAGTTATCTGCCATTCACTTTCCTCCTCCCCTCACCAGCCAAATTCATATTCATGACCTTTCTCGCAATATGCTTGTCGGATCATCTTATAATGTGCCCAAGTGCCGAGATTTACTATTTTCAGATTTCGCTGCGCTATCCATACTCAGCCGTCGTAAATCTTATCACACGCCAGGGTATATGAATATGTAATGGAGTTACTTGTAATCATTTCAATTAATGCGTTAGTTATTCGCAATACTCGCGAATATTAAAACTTGATCGGTAAAAATAACATTCGCACATTACCCCCTAAGATCGCTCCCAATCCAATGTTAATTCGAGTCTCGTAATACTTCAATTCATGAATTTTAAGTGGCTATTTGGGGGAGTCCGTGTTCTGTAGGTATTAAGCGGCCGACGATTTTTTCTTTGAAACTCTTACACTCAATTAGGTTTCGATTATTTTAAAGAAAAAGCTTCATCTGACGCGATGGAGGTTTTAGCTTTGATTAAGTGAGCGTAATGAATTATGTTCTGTGTTTTTTAAATAAGTAGCTAGTATATTTGTGGAGTCACTGTGGTACTTGTTTACATCACGCAGTGCATTATTCTCTGGCAATTGGACAGTTCAACCGTTATTCCGGTTCCATTTCAATAGCACAAGGTCGAAGCCTAATTTGACATTGTCACCACAGGCTATAGTTTTGAATCGACACTATATATAATACATCCAGCTTAAGAGTGGTTACCACCGTGCGAGGGAGGATGCGTTGTGAAGAATGTGTTTGAAGAGAACCAATAGAATCAATTCATTTTTGAATCGAGTGATTTTATTGGTTCCCTTCAAAAACATTCCTCGTAACATATCCTCGCACAGCTCTGATGGAAAAGCACCCTGAATCCTAATTTACCGCTAAACCCGCTTTCATAGTATTTCTAGTATCACTGCGAATAGATTTCAAAGGAGTGGTGTATAAGTCATGGGAAGGTTGTTGTTTTAAAACAAATACGCGGTCGCGTGTCTTAAATTGCGGGTAAGCTCATGTCAAATAAACTTCGTCTGCGTAGCTCGTAAACATGAGTTGCCGATTCGTGAACGAAATCGTCCCTCAAGAAACCACCTCTATCTGACATTCAATACAGCAGCGTAATTAGACCTGCTCAGGTGCCGTCGCAGGAACGACACTATAACAAATACCTAACTACCTAGGTGTAATAAGTTGGTTTAAATTAGTGTGGTGACGGCAGAGTAGAATACAATTGTCACCACCCCAAATCTCTCCCGTGGGTGTTGTACAAGGCGACTAAGGATAAAACAGTGATGAGGAATGGGCAGCAGCGTTCCTGTTATACCTATACCACCCAGCAATATACTGCGACTTTTGTGCCCGATAAATGGCAATAGGCTCGCCACCTATTACATGGGACCTGACATAATTGGCGAAACGTGGGTGCTAGTTCACCTCTGCTTACCCCTTCGGGGATATAGGCGTGATTTATGTATGTATGTATGTATGTTAAATTAGTACGCGGTCATTGTGTGCCATGTGCCCTATGACATTAGCCTTTTGCTAATCGAGCAACCCCTATTGGCAATTCAGCAACAGCAACAATATACGAAGAAATCGGAAATTAATTCTCGTTCGGCAACGTCCTTAGTAATCAGGAATCAGCAAATTTACTACGGCCTCGTATAATACACCCTGAGGGCTCCGTAAAGCTCTGAATGCATATAAAATCCGAAATGGACCATTATGACCCGCCCGGGCAATTGACTAGGATCATGTGATCTGGCTGATCGATTTTACGAAACTGATGTAAATGGTAAGAGTGTAAAATATTTTGTGGGATTTCGGGATACCATTAGAAAGATGCGGGTGCAATCATCGAATGTAATTTAGAAAGTCTTATGGGACTTGAATTAACTGCAGTTGAATATTCGTATCATTTGTACGTCTGTGCGTGTGTTACGCTAAAGAGGGTCGTGGAATGAATTCGATCGTTCATGTATTGACTAGTATGTTCATTGATAATGCAGCTAAGAAACGTAATCAAGGGCGTAACGTGATTGCATTAGCGTCCATTAGATCGCGAGCACGTTTGCGGATGATCGAACTATTTGTACACATAGGACCTCCTACGTGAACATTTTAGAACTTTGCTTAGACACTAAACGTCGATACTGTTTAATCGACAAAAGTTTCACAGAATCGCCCGCTCTCATACACAATCATTTAGATGCTTCTATGCAAATGCTCATCATCAAAATCACAAAACACTTCGAAATAAATTCTAAAGCCATTATAGTGTATTTGAATTGTAAACGACTGAACAACTCCACGTGCGTCCGTATGTTCACAATGTTTTCAACAATCGCGTCGTCTCCAACAGAAAGGAAACCTTTTCATAGAAAATTGAGTATTCCCTAAAATTGAATTCCGAAGATAAAGTTCCGGCCAAATCGGCCAGTTACATAAGTGGAGGCGGGGAGGCTTACGTAAGGTCGTCTGGAGGCTCTCATATAAAATACTAAGTTGATTCATATTTCAACATTTCATTTGGTTTTTCCTGTCGGGTATCGGCCTAGTTCAAATTACGGTAACTCCGGCGGTAAATATCTGCGTGGCAGACAGTCTTCAGTTCACAACATCTTATAAACTTTTGTACTGGCAAAACCCAAAGTTACGCTAAATGCAATTGGCGGTTAAAAGTGAAATGTCATAGATGTGAAGTGCAAATACGGATGCCAGCTTCGACGCGGGCCGGCCAACATTGAGAGTGAACGCCGGCCACTCGTGGGAATCCCTCTACAGTGAATAATTATTTACCTCGAGCACGCCGCCATTCGCGCTAGTGCGTCCTCGCCATGGCAACTGTCACTCACATCGCTACATCATACAAGAACACTGGCCGTTCGGTCGCTCTCACTGACGGCAAGTTTTCCGAGACGGGGATGGGGTTTCGGGTGGCGCAGGCCGGCACGTGCTACCGCGGCGACGGTCGGATGGCGACTGGCGCCCGCGGACGGTGCCGGCCGCGTCCAAACTCCAAATTCGAGGTCTCCATGGGTATTAGTGGAGTAAACGCGGGTGACAAAGGTCATGGTCTCCTCTTCGCTCGGTTAAACACCATGTCGCGACAGTCATTGCTAGGGAACCTATGAGCATCCTCTGCTTGACCAACTTTACCAGTGTGGCCGAAGTATCGATTCTTGCTTCCTGGGAACTTAAAATTGTTTGTCGATGCATTGTTTGCAGATTGTTCTCTATGCGGCCGTACGTAATGGTACAATTTATGTCCTGGGCAAGCCATAAATAACAAATCCGCAGTGATTTATGTGGGTTAGGTGTTATTAATTTGTTGCTTCATTACTGACGCTGGGCTGTTGTTGCCTCTTCGAACATTTATATTGCACAATTTCAGGATTATTTATTTATATCAGAAGATTAAAGCGGCACTATTCTGTAACGCGTGTTCTTTCTCAATCAATTATTCCATTAAACATGAAGCGGACTGCTCTTTGCATTGATGTTTGAACATTTGTATATGTATTATTCGATTTCTTTTATAAATCCCTAAAATGTCTCCTAATTAAAGAAGAAATTTAGCTTTGAAGTTACGCATTTGAAATATAGTAAGTAATATTTTAGTATTATACCTGCTCACTTAATGTTAAAACAGAAATTGTAGGTAGCTTTTATCTTTATGTAATCAAGTGCACGTAATGCTGTTACGACGAGCCTTGACATGGTGATATCGTTGCTGAAAATTATATTTTATATAGGTGGCTAAAAACTTTACATTGTATTTTGCAAAATATATTTTTTAGTTTCACCTAACCGTGCCCGTAAATATGAATACATGCATACACACATATACCTGTAAATCACACCTCTTAAAACCCCAAGGGTTTCATCTATATCTAAGCTTCGCCAACTATTTTAAATCCCATAAAAATTTGCAAGTTATCGTCAAATATATTTGGAAATGTTAGCATGGTTACTTTTTCTAATCGACTACTGTTTGATTGTTGCTATTTTTATAAACTCTATTCACTCCGAGATTAAGTCCCTAATCCCTAATCATACAGACAAATTTATATCGCAAACTGTACTTCCGAAGATCTCAAGATAATCCGTATTAAATTGTTCTACTTTGCTGTGTAATAATATTGCGGATACAGAATCAGCTGCGGTTACCGCACGGCCGGCTTGCGTGATATCGAACGGAATTACCTTACGGCTAAGCCCAAATACACACAACATTTACGAAACAAATAACGCTGGGATAAAAATAGTCAGGCTCGAAGCTTTAAAATTGTTATTTTTTGGTTATATTTTAAGCATTTAAACCGAAAGAGAACGAGATTGTAGGACTATAAGATGTAGGAAAAAGGCCATGATGTATACGTACAACACATTTCCAAGTCTATAAACTGAGGTCAATAGGGACGCGCTAATCTTTCGAAGTTCTATGTCCATACATACAATATGCATATGCCAAACGTAATGTATGCATGACAATTTTATTAGGACAAGAAGATTATTATTTTCAAGGGAAACATACATTGCTTGTTTTCTTATAAATACTTTACAATAATTATACATGGCACAATTAAGTACATAATTATAATTACTTTTAATGCTGCTTGTACATCAGGCTTTTTTCTATAGGCAGGCTCTAGGCTGTAGAGGTTTTCTATTGCTTCCCTATAAGCGCATAAACAGAGTGAAGTCATCGCTACTCAAAAATGATTTAGCTGTGGGATAGCTCCTTTTCTTTTCTCGTCGTATGGGCGATATGTTCACGGTCGTAAAATGGCCGTCATTAACTTTATATGCCGACCAAGGTGCCACTTGGAGGGATTTGATTACCGCCTTGATAATTGGAGACAGTTAATCCATGTTGGTTCTGTGGAGCTGGAATAAATTACTTCCATAGTCAGTTGGACCTTTTTTTTTAAGTTTATGTATTTTATATATTAGCAAGTATTATTTACACACTCGCAGATCAAATAAAAGGACTTTTAGTAAGGTCGGCCAATCTCTAAATTAGGACTACTTAGTTCGAGTCCTGGCCACCAATAGGAGTGAGTCATCTGTTTTGGTTGCTCTAAAAAAGAGTTAACGTCCCTAACCAAATCCCCCGAGGGAATGAGCACTAGATTCGCTTAAGATAAGAGGGAAGTTTTAAAAATCGATCATGGCTAGTCCCTCTGGGGCCGGTGATAACGCTCGTGGAGTCTGCGCTCGCAAATCTCTTGCAGATGCGCTATTGAATGCTACCTGTGATATTTCCTCCTGAGAGGACACAAATTCGCGCATTTTATTATCACATTCTTACACATTTGAATAAGGATCTTTGACTTCCAGTATAAAAGTTGTATATTGTTATCGTTAGGTGTCTAAGCTTTAACTGTCGCACTCAGAGACACAAATAACTTAAGTTTTAGCATACAAATGTGTAAGGCGGCTCTCACAGAATCTTACCAAATACATATCGTGAAAAGAAGTCAAATATGGCTTGATGAGTGTTGACATGTGGTGGTGTTGGGTCATAAGTCCCAAGCGCTGCCCCTGACTTCTCTCTCTACTGTAGACCGGCACCCGCACGGTGAATCCATTCTAAGAGTTTTCGTCTCTAGAAGTAGCAGCAATAAGTAGCAGGAAAATCGTCAACGACATATTGTTCTAATCGGCACTTTATATTCAAACTAAAATTGCTTCCACAGATTTAACACCTATTAAACCAGGTAATTAGTTCTCTGTTGGCCCTTAAACACGGTAGGTATTATTTATGGCTTGGACGTGGTTAGTCTTCTGGGAAGATATTTTAGTGAGCAAACGTCGGTCTATTAATCTCCCTCATTCATTATTCTGAAGCCTAACCGACTAACGGATTACGTCGGGCACTGCAAGATTTAGGGGAGTACATTTTCTGATTTAATGTTTTAAAACGTCTTATAATTACTCGGTGATAATTTTATGCCTTTGAAGAAACACTGTAATCGATTATTTATTTGTAAGCTTTATTGCTTTCTTCTATTAAAGATTTTGTCTGTGATTGTTTGTTTATGACAACTCTGGGTGGATCACTCAATCATTCGATTCATTCTCTTGCTTCACCGCGCGTCCACCCGAGCGGTCGAATTTTGTGTGTGCTGCTGTGCAAATAAACAGTGATTTTTCACTATCGAAGAAACTGGTGTTTTTCCTCGAAACAATACTTCCTGCCCACGACATCATCATCACCAGCCCTTTAATGTCATCACTATGGATGGAAGAATATAGGGAGATTGGGCCATATTATCCCACGCTGGCCCTGTGCGGGTTGGTGGGTATTAACGACTGCAGATGCAACCAGGACCAACAACGGCTTAAAGTGCCTTCCGAAGCACGGTGAACTCGAGATATAATTTTTTGGTCACCTATCCATTGACCGACCTTAGCGAATTGCTTGCTTATTTTACGCAATCGCAGGCCAAGCGCGGTATGCCACTGCTGTAGCGAGGTTCTCAATCGTAAGATTCGTAAGCACCTGCTCCTAAACTCAGCTCGTGTCTTATCTTTATGCAATGCACATCCCAAGAACTATAATTATAATGATGAAATGAAAGACATTTGCTATGTAATACTTGCCTCCCATTTGTGCGGTATGCAACTAAGTGAGTGAGATAGTATAACATTTAATAGACGATGTTTATGGTGCCCACGTATATTATGGTTTCTATATATATATATATATATATATATATATATATATATATCTGTAGTTCACCTCTCCCTTAATACAGT
This sequence comes from Cataclysta lemnata, assembly GCA_963931975.1. Lineage (NCBI taxonomy): Eukaryota > Metazoa > Arthropoda > Insecta > Lepidoptera > Crambidae > Cataclysta > Cataclysta lemnata. The sequence continues at coordinate 14,413,035 of OZ008352.1, forward strand.
CTGTTTGGGATCGGACTTGCGATACTTTATCCACGTATTGTATGTATAATTTTATCGACAAAAAACTATATAAATAGGGGTCGCAACCGTCATCCCTATGAATGGGAGCCATTTTAAAATTTCATTCTTCATATTTTCACGAGTTCATTGAAAGTAGTTTTTTACCATTTTATGTTACCTACATACATGAAAGTGGCTTTATTTTAAAGGTGATGAAATGAGCTATCACTTAAAACAGAAGCAGAAAGTTTATCGGAAAGTTCCAAACACCTAAAGGATTATAGCCACAGCTGAAGAGACACAAAACGAAACAGCAATGATAATGAGGAATGTTATGAATAGGGGTTTTCTTTTAAAAAAATTGACTTGTATTTGTTAGACCGTTTCTAAATAATTTGTCTTCATTAGCGGTAATAATTTTATGTTTATTAGTTAGCACAGTTAATTGCGAATAAAATAGGAGAAAAAAATGAAATGCCTACGGCCTGTTTTTAGACTACAATAACTAAAAAAATACAAATTTTTACCAAATTTTTTTAAATCAAGGGTTTTGATTATTATTTTCTGTAACTTCTTAACTAATGTGGTTTTAAGTGATAGCTCATTTCATCACCTTTAAAATAAAGCCACTTTAATGAATGTGGGTAACATGAAATGGTAAAAAAACGACTTTCAAAGAACTCGTGAAAATATGAAGAATAAAATTTTAAAATGGCTCCAATTCATAGGGATGACGATTTGTATGGTTTTTTGTCGATAAAATTATACATACAACACGTGGATAAAGTATCGCAAGTCCGATCCCAAACAGACTGTATAAATAGTCGTGATTTGTGTTTAATACTTGATCATACTCGTATATGGCATAGGTACAGGTCGTTTAAGCTACGGCTGTTTTCAGTACATCGACCGTGGAGTGTATCGGTAGCGTTCCCTTCGAGATTAAAGCGATATGTCTTCGTCAGGCAGTCGGTCCCTCCATTTATATCGCTGAAGCAAATTACCCGCTTTAAAATTGCCGTGCACGTGTAAATGATCAACAGGTATGCGATCGAATGTCGCGGTGGTTTGGTCAAGATGTGGGTAGGTACTACAGCGTCTTGTATTTGTTTATTATATTATCGTTTCCTACTCTTGAGATTTGTCTATTAACACGTTTTACTTACGAGTATACAATGTGTAACAGAATAATGCACACTCTAACACTATTCATGATAAATTACTGCCGCACTCAGAGACGTCAAATAACGTTAATGAGTACTTAACGTCAAAATTCAAAACTAGTCGCTATTCTTGCCGGGTCTTTGGTCTAGATTTGAATGAAAATTTTTGACATTAAATACTCATTAAAGTTAATTGACGTCTCTGAGTGCGACAGTTAGTCGTATAAAGTCTATGGTGATATCAAAAAATCAAAATTGTAATAATAATTAGGTACCGAATTTGCCACACATTTTGCTTCACTGGCCGAACAATTTGCATAGAGAAAGAAAAAAAAATTGCACCATCTAGCTCCTTTAGATAAAAATAATAGATCTAAATTAGGTGGTTAGTTGTCCACTCATCACATTCGTGTTTAGGAAAATAATAATAAAACTAATTAGTTATTCGTTCACTCATCACAATTCGCGTGTACGTATGAAGCAAGAAGAAGAAATAAATACCAGTAATTTAGTAGACAAATGTATATTCTCCGAGATGATGGAAAAGTAATTGAAAATTACGAACCTCTAGCCTGTTTGCGTAACGGGCGAAGTCGCCTTATTCCGCTTTGATTTTGGTTATTTTTACAATATTAGGTTACATATGAAATTGGAGTTTTGTCGTACTGGCGACTTTGATCTGAAATATTTCTCCTCTTTGGTAAAGAATTCCAAATTCAAAATTATAAATCCATTTAGCTGACATGAAGTTCGAAAACAGTAATTCATTTGTTTTTCCTGATTATTTTTTCTTTGGCGTCGCTCGTTCATATCGCACAGTGGAAAACATAAAATATACATACATAAATCACGCCTATATCCCCGAAGGGGTAGGCAGAGGGGAACTAGCACGCACCCCATATAGCTATACTTATTTAATTCTATTCGTGATAGCTCGGTGTAAATTATTAATTTGTGTTAATTTTAAATTACTCCTCGCTGCTTAGGCACCATTGAAGAGATTTGGGGTGGTGACAATTGTATTTTGTCTGTTCTGCCGTCACCACGGGCTTCAAATGTAAGGACCTAATATTAATTTTTATTCGAAGTTCAATGTCGCGAGGTCAAGGAGAACGCGTCGTTACTTAGAACTTGGCACGAACAATGTGTCTCGCCTTATTTTAGGCTACGTTTTTATTGTGTTTTTAGGTGGTGTGAACCATTCTCAATGTATATTTCTTTCTCCGAATAACATTTAAAGATTTTTATAACAGAACCTTGCGTGTGTACGAAATTTGTATCAAAATAGGATTCTGTCATAACACTTCGATAATAATAAGAAAGTGGCTTTCCTAATCCACGTGTATCGATAAACAGATATTTGTTTAGAGATAAAGAATCTGTGTATCCTAAAGAAAAAATATCTAAACTGGTTTATACAACCTCTAACAGTATAACTTAGTCATATAAATAATTTCGACACTATGGTGTTATTAAAAAAATGAAATTGTTATTTTTTTTCTCTGTTCCCCCATACAAATACATACATATACAGGGCGTCCCACGGCCATGCCACACGGAGGGAAAGTATATTCAATATTGAACGTAGGATATTTTACTAAAAGAAGACATCGTTTTATTTTTAATAATAAGTAGAACTGCATTCACAGATTTTTTAAAAATCGCCTACGTCAACCGGGAATCGAACCCGCCAAATGTGATAGAAAAATTACATGTATTTTATAATAGCGTTTGAAAGGGCTACTCATAAGCATTATTTTTTCCTAAATAACCTAGCATATTAAATGAAACTAAGATCATAAAATTATTCATTTTATTTAAAAAAAAAAATATTTATAAAATGCTCAAAATGTGATCCGTTCTGTTGTATACAAATTCTCACTCTTTTGATAATTTCTCTCCCTGTCGATTTACTTATTTTTGCATGGTGGATGTTTGAAATAATACGTCTAAGTTCATTTTGTAACTCCTGCACACTGTTGTATCGGTTCCTGTAAACTAAATCTTTTACATAACCCCATAGATTTTTTTTAAAAATAAAATGAATAATTTTATGATCTTAGTTTCATTTAATATGCTAGGTTATTTAGGAAAAAATAATGCTTATGAGTAGCCCTTTCAAACGCTATTATAAAATACAAGTAATTTTTCTATCACATTTGGCGGGTTCGATTCCCGGTTAAGGTAGGCGATTTTAAAAAAATCTGTGAATGCAGTTCTACTTATTATTAAAAATAAAACGATGTCTTCTTTTAGTAAAATATCCTACGTTCAATATTTAATATACTTTCCCTCCGTGTGGCATGGCCGTGAGACGCCCTGTATATGTCACGCCTTTCATCCACAGGGGTAGGCAGAGATCACTTCTTTCCACTTGCTACGATCCTTACATACTTCTTTCGCTTCTTGCAATCTCATTAACCTCTTTATGCATGCCCGTCGGTTTCGGGTACTCTTGACCTGGCCCTTTTTTAAAAGACTTTCAATTTTATTATGAAAGATCCGCCTAGGCCTTTCCCTTCCCATTTCTCCATTCACTTTCGCCATGTAAATCCTTTTTTTCTTGTCACTCTCCTCACAGCCATTCTTTCGACGTGACCAAACTATGCGAACATCCCTTTCTCAATTGTCATTACATCTACTTTCAAACCACACCTTTCTCTTATCACACTGTTATACAATCGATCGCTCAGCCTTACCCCAGTCATACTCCTCAACGCTCTCATTTCTACTGCATTTATTCTACTTTCATGCTTCTTCTTCCATACCCAACTTTCACTTCCATACATTAACGTCGGGACCAGCACTCTATTATGAACAGCCATACAAGCCTTTCTGGACACGCTTTGGCTGTTCATAAAAGTGTGCAAAGCCCCGTTTACCATATTTCCAGCTTTCACCCGCTTTTCAATATCACTGTCACACTTTCCATCTCTCGTAAATACAGATCCCAAATACACAAACTTCAACATTCTCACCCGCAATCTTAATTTCACAATTCGTCATTTGTTCATCCCTTTCAAATACCATTGTCTTGCTTACATTTACTTTCATACCTTTCTCTGTCAAATCTTCATGCATAACTGTTACCATCTCCTGCAGATCTGTTTCTGATGACGCTAATATAACCTGGTCATCAGCGTACAGCAGACATTTGATAAGTAACTCGTTCATTCGTAATCCACAATCAAATTCTTTTAGTCTCGTCAGACAATTATCCATGTATAAGTTGAACAGCCATGATGACGCTACACATCCTTGTCTCACACCTGTACCGATGCGAAACGACTCTGTGTATGCGCCATTTATCCTAACACAAGCGTTGGAATCCTTTTAGAGAGATTTCAACGCCTGTATCCCATACAAATTGTTGTGAAAATAAATGTTCTGATATCTGATGTCAGTAAAACAAAATGTATCTATGGAAAATTCAGAAATTAATTCTAAAATTTTTAATTTTTGTAATCAAGTTGGCGTGAGTGTGCGTTTGAGTGTTTCTGTTAGTACATGTTGTAAACAGTATCCGTCTTATTAATAAACTCCTAAATAAAGTATTCCGCGTTTTGTCTTCGTCTCACAAGCATGATTGAACGCGAGGAAAAGAGACAAAACACTGAGTAACTAGTCTATACTTAAACCGTGTTTATTAATAAGGCCGTCTATGTTTAAAGAACTTGCTTAACCCGCCCGGTCGGTTCTTTCCCTTATGAAATGCCTTTAGTTTGCCCTGGCTGATGGGGGTGGATGTGGGGGGTGGCAGCTGGCTCCTGGCCAGGGGTCCGTCAGTGTCAAGAGCACGCGTCCCCGGAGAGCCTCCTCGTCTTAATGTTACGGTTCCTTCATATCTCAGTCTCCTAAATCATTTTATATTCTTATACTTTGTCATTTCATTCTGAGCATTTGCAAAATTTTTTTTTAGTCTTAGGAATGTAAATTCGGTAGAATAACACACAGATAGAGAGAGATAGAGTTAAGTCTAAGAAGATCAGTGATACCGATTGTGACGATAATTCCATAAATTAATTACGGTTATCTGTATGCGTTAAATAATATGGTTGTTTCAGGTAAGGCACATATAAATTAGCATGTGGTTAATAATACTATACAGACATACATACCATACATAAAAAAATTACATGTCTTTCTCCCACAGGGGTAGGGCGATCACTTCTTTCCACTTGCTACGATCCATACATACTTCTTTCGCTTCATCCAATCTGCATGCCCGTCGGTATACTAATTACTACTAGGTATACATATTATTTTTGAATCCTTCGTCCCAGGATTAAAATTAAGTCAGGAAGATGGCTCTTGAAACTATAATGTTCATTAAACTTGGACGCAGCCCATTGTTTTAGTTTTTACGGCCATGTGCGCCAACAGAGTCCTAATGAAGATAATTAGACGTCGCACGCATCTGAAAAACATTATACCTATCTAAGTGTCTAACTAAACCATAGCGGCAACAAAAACTAAATAACTCTAGATTGTGACAAAAACTGCTAATTATGAAAAGTATTTCTAACAATTCAATTCTAACTTAATATGCTGCTGATATTATAATGAAATGAAATTCATGCACATCATCATGAAATTAGTACTAATGTAGCCTAAACGTTAACGCTAGATACTTAATGGTTTTGAATTTTCTGTGTGCTACCTGACCCTAGTCGATGCCTACGGTCTTGATAGCCAACAAAAATACTATGGAATTTTAAATCCATTTCCAGTGCTATCATTCATTATTAGCTCCTGCTAATGAATCCTTAATCACATCGGGATCAGTCTACTTCGTAAGCAATAAACACTTACGAAGTATCACCAAGCAGCTCGGAGATAAACCTTTTTATTGTGTGCCTCTATTATTATCTGTGCGATTTGGTCCCCCTTCGCCACGTGCCCCGTGATGGGGTGAGTTCGTCGGTGCCCCGCGTTGATAGAGAAAGTTCGCAGGAGGCAGCGACCTCGGGCTGCCATGGTGTCCGCCCCTGGCGCCCCGCCAAATGTTACGGCCAATGTCAATGGCATGTGCCAAATGTCGCGAGTCGCGCTTTCGGCGCACCCGAGCGCGAACGGGGATCCATAATCCATAAACTGCTTAAAGATTCTTTGTTCTACAAATTGCCATGTTCATTTCAAGGTCGCAGTAGAAGGTACGAAAATAGAATGAATGCAGTAGAAATGAGAGCGTTCAGGAGTATGGCTGGGGTAAGGCTAGTAAGGGAAAGGTGTGGTTTGATTGAAAGAAGACTTAATGACAAGATGAAAAAGGGATGCCCCAGTCAAAAGAATGAATGAAAGGAGAATGACAAAAAGGATTTATATGGCGGCAGTGAATGGTGGAATGCGACGGGGAAGGCCCGGCATAGGCGGATCTATCATAATCAAATTGACAGATCAAGAGTACCCGATACCGACGGGTATGTTTGAAGACATAAATGAAATTTGATAAAGCCAAACAAGTATGTAAGGATCGTAGCAAGTGGAAAGAAGTGATCTCTGCCTACGCCTGTGGGAGAAAGGCGTGACTTATGTATGTATGTAAAAAACAAGCGATGTTGCGCGTACGAATATGGATTCGGTATATGGGTCAATGCCACGCGTGTCGAGTGCTCTGCATTACCATCCGCCAATCTCGAACTGCACTCTGGGTTTTACGAGTGCATCGTGCGATCCGCTAGGAAATATGTATGTATGTACCAATATACTGGTGTCGGGTTGGCCATGCGACGGCCCCAGGCGGCGCCTTAAAGTCACTTTAATGCATGTCTTGCTCGAAGATGATGATCCCGAACATTGGAGCCGACATTTTCCTCTAAAGCCAGTTTAGAGCGCTCTAAAATAACACTCAGATCTAATTCTGAAGGAGTAATATTTATACCTACGCGTCCATCAATACCTATTTCTTTACAAAGAAAAAGAAGTCAGAAATATTTCGAAGAATTATTGCCCTTAAGGGCCTTTGCCCAGAGTGGGATCTTGCAGTGGATCCTAGAAACAGGATAATAATTTTTCGATTTTTTATGATTTCTTGTTTGAAACGTACAAATTAATGTTCGAATAATAATATTCCTTTAGGTCCAGTGGTTGCGGTCTGTCTCAGGAATGTTGTTTTTAATTTTACTTTAATTCGTGGTCCAAATTTTTCGGCGATATTAAAGTGTAAAATAGTGATCATGTAATAAGTATCATGGTTAGTTAATCACAAGTGCCTAGTAATGGTTACCCCAGACACACATCGACGACTAAACCAACATTGCTTTAATCAGTAAGCCGGAATAACTTGATGGAGGTTTTTGGTTGGCAAACAGCGCTCCGGAGTTCATTACAGTTCCAGATTTAACGTTAGATGAGATGAGATAGTACCCGGGATTTTATGAACTAGCAGAATATTTTGACGTTCATATTAGGATAGTTTGCATACTTACACGAGCCAACGTATGTAATGAATATGTCTGTAACATTAATTATGTTCACAAGTTGGGTTCGCTGCATGTAATCAGTAGTGTGGTGGTTTTGCGGTCTAAATCAAAAATGTTGTTTGTTATACATCATTGACGTTTTTACCAACACGATGACGATTTATACAGAAAGCGGACATTTTAAGGGATATTGTATTTAGAATCAGACTAATATTCTATAATAGAAGAGGAAGCTCTTAAAATATTATTTTTTTTCTATAGAAAAGCTGATTTAATTTTATCGATTATTAATTTTTACCGTGTGCACCAAAAGTAAAATACATTGTCACCACCCCGAATCACACCCGCGACTAACTGTCAAGAGAACGACGAGTAGTTCCTCTTTTACCGCCTAGCAATACACTGCGATTTACGTTCACGCTAGAAGGCAATAGACTCGCTACCTGGGACTAAACATAATTGGCGAAACGTGGGTTGGTTGGTTAGAAACATGGTTGGCGAAAGGTGAACTAACACCCTCTGCCTAAACATAAAAAGCCTTGATTTATGTATGTGTCGTGGCCAAATCGTAGAATTGATCACTTCATGATGTGGCCGACCATTTCATGAAATGGTGGCATTTCATTAAATGGCCAACTAAAACTGACCATATCATGATAATGGTCAGGCCAGATCAATGAATAAACAACGTTTAACGATATGAACAGCAAAACGCATGGCTATTTCATGATATGGCCAAACATTTTTAATCATATCGTAAAATAGTTACATTAACCACCGTTAGAGGCGCTTATTTCGATTTGTTTTTGTGATGCATCATGGCGGCGGACAATTATCTTATTAAACAAACTATTAGTAATGTTGTAATGGAAGATAAAAGTGTAGTAAAATGTCGTTACGACAACAAATTACTAGAATTTTATGTTTTAAGTCACTCAAAAAACGAGCGCAACGTAAAAATACTAAACATTAAGTACAATAATGATATGGCTAAACGTGGATGGACATATCATCAAACGTTGACGTTTCAACGATATGGTCAGTTTTAGCTGGCCACTTCATGAAATGCAACCATTTCATGAAATGGTCGGCCACATCATGAAGTGATCAATTCTACGATTTGGCCACGACATATGTATTAATAATGTTGGTATCCACACGGATACAATTATTCATCAATGTGAAACAAAGAAGCATCTATCTACCGCCGAGCAGTCACGTATTTGCTCGGCGCTGTGTGCCGTGCAATCTGACGGATTCGCAATTGGAGTGTCGTAGTTTGTTCCGAGCGTTCGGAGCTGCGTTGCCGCCATTACCTAATGATGCTGGAGCATATTTGGCGAATGCTCCTCAGCCCGAGGCGAATGTGGCGAACATTTGCTTAGCTCTTTCCCCTCGAGATATTTTAGGTGATATTGACAATATTTCCTTATTACTTCTTCAGTAGAAGGTATCATAATATGTATAGGTACGATGTCGTCTGTCTATTAGCCCTCTTGTCTGAAACTCCTCGAAGGTGTTTTCCTTGGTGTATAGTAAACAACATATAAACCACGCGAGTTCATCCCCAAAGAGGTAAGGTAAGGTAAAATATGCTAAGTTCCACATAACAGTGGCCAGCCTGAACTTATTATAATGTTATTTGTGTAAAAGTGGATAGGCTGAACAAGTCAACATCTACACACATACATAAATCACGCCTATTTATCCCCGAAGGCGTATGCCAAGGAGAACACCCTACTCCTGAACTGACCATATTCGTACGTCTGGGTCTGCTGGATATAGAGGTTTCCGACTTCTAGCAGGAGAATATTAGCCTACTGCTTTTAGTCTGGCCTGCGACTCATTCTATAATTTACTTTTTGCATTTGTCGAATACCATTCTGTGCGAATGCTCTATTATTAGGTTCGTCAATAAAGCCTCTAGTGCAGGCTTATGAAACGGCGGTGGTTTCAAGGGTTCTCTGAATCCTTGACACAAAAAGTTTTCCATTTGACTCGCCCTGAAAAGTTCCCATCCTTTACTAGCCGTTACACGAACGATGTAATATATGAAAGAGGCGCCTCCAATAAAATTTCGCTGTCATCGAAGCTAGGCTGACAGTAAACAAATTTTATTAAGGCGCCATATCTTTATGGTGGGCTCTAGGGTTGCCATAAAACGGCGATAATAGTGTGTCATAGGTACAGCGGCCGTCCTGCCCGGTTGACTTATGGCGGCATCGATCAGCGCCGCCGCCATGGGCTCTGACCGCTATCTCGCGCCTGTTTACGACACAGTATAAGTTAGTTCTTTTATCGTTCCGTCAGACTTCCAGTCGACTTGCTCCCGGGGACTTTAATATTCACTCTGTGCATACCTAGTTAGTGTGTTTCCAAGCTTTAGTTGCTCTCTTGTGGACCATTCGAAACATGCTGCTTTTACACGCAATTGAATCCGTTCTATTGGCAGTTCGGGGACTGGATGATTCGGTCCTTTTAGATTGTTAGCTAAGTTAGGTTTAGATTATGACAAAAAATAAAGTACAGTTCCAAAATATTATAGACTGCTTAATTATGTTTCGACAATAAACAATTTATCACTATTATACATTACTGCAAAAGATGATATGATAAGAATAAATGTACTTACATGTTTGATAGTGACTTACTGCCCGTATCGGAACATTAAAGATAAAGATCTCTAAAGAGGCATTTGGAATAGTCTATAGTGGTTCTGTCTATCATAATTTAATGACCTACTGCCGCACTCGACGTCAATCAACGATAATGAGTACTGAATGTCAAAAAATGACAATTCAAATATAGTCTATTCTTGTCAGGTCTGGTCTAAATTAAAATTAAAATTTTTGACATTAAGTACTCATTAAAGTTATTTGACGTCTCTGAGTGCGGTAGTTAAACTTCAAACAAAGAAAGAATATATTAGATTTACGTTTTAAACAATTTGAAAATATTGTAGAGTAACATAACTATATATACTCAGATCAGAAGTAGTCAACATACACGTTAAAAAAGCTAACAAAATGAAATTGCTGGGATTAATTCTGTCCCCTGTTCGCAATTATAGTTGCGTTGCTTAATTTTATTTGCACCGCGCCGTTTACTTTACGATGTGTTTCATTTTCGTCATAAAACGGCTAAGTCCACAGTGCGGCGGCGGAAGGAAGTCACCCTAATCGCCCTCCCTTGCTCCATACATTCTCATCAAAAGCCGTTTACTCTCCATTCTCTTTGAAAGTAATTGAAAAGCACGCTGCGCCTAGAAAATAGACCCCTATTTTTCTTATTGTAGCGCGAAAAGGTTAGGAGGTAATTTCCACTATCGAGATAGCTTCACACTACACTTGCCGCGGAGCGTTCCGAGATTTGTTATGTTGTCAAGATTTCTTTTAAGATCAAAATCCCGACACGGTCCTCTCTGCATGTGGTTCTGATAACATCTCTTTGGGATTTTCTTGGAAGATAACCACTTGGTACTGGTCGTTCGTTTCTATACGGTAGTAGATAATGTCGTGGCATGAGCCTTTCACTGCTCTTCAAGTCTGTGTACATCATTATGTATGATCTAATTCGATGTGAAATCTCAATAAGGTACGCATATTTCAAAATGATAATCTTCTTATGGATCGATCGTTTAAGGTCCATATGGTGAACTTGAATGTTATATGCCTCTAACCGATAAAATCACTCCCCCATACAAAAGTCGTAAACCAAAAGTAGTAACCAAAGTAGCAGCAAGGCGTCCCGAACACCCGATGTCAAATGAAACTCGTGTGTCGAGTATTGATCTCGGCCTTCGCTCTTGTAATTTTATTTTCCATTAGACTTGGTAAGGATTGTTATGAAATAATAAAATATTGGATATAGGTTGTCTCCAACAACGTCTCTGTGATGATAGTGAGTCACAGAGAGATGGAAATTTGTAGGAAATATCCCATCGTTGGATAAATAAACTTCCACTAGAAATTGATTACCATCCAACCAAGAATATTTCGCCTCGTTTCGTTCCAGAACTGGGGATATATATTTTTTCTAAACTACATAAACGAAATAGGTATATAAACATATTTGTATCACGTAAAACTTTCGCAGCGAACAACGGCTGTGTTTTTAGAAGTTCTCGCTCAGTTATAACTCCACAACATCAACGCTTTGTTCTATTAAAGTCGACCAGAACGGGTAGGGTTTTACTTTTGTGATTGAAACAACTTTGTGTTTTCATCATGGCCGCCGGCGACCTTGCGAGATTTGTGGAACGACTGTAATTTTTATTGCTCTGTACTTATAGCTTATAACATAATTCATGTTTTTACTCGAATAGCTAAATTCTCATTCAGATAGAAAACTACCCACTAAAATGTTTATTGAATTGGCGCCTGCCAGAGCGTCTGTTGCTATGGTAACAGTTGCTTTGGGATATTGCGAAGAAGATCCTATCGAAGTAGCTTTGTATTATTGTCTATGTATGTATTTCATTTCACGTTATTTCTCATATTGACTCGACTGAGTATGATAACTGTACGTACACATACCTTCACTTTATAACCCCTACGCTCTAAATGAAACGGAGAGGATTAGCCACGAAATATTCACGTTTTAACGTGTTTGTTAGATAAAAGTTCTGACCCTGAAAATTCACTTCGATTCACGTACCGCCACAGTGGTTGCGAAAAAAAAAGTTCAGTTTTCTTTCTTTTGTATGAAGATTCATTAATATGGTTTACTTGTCAAATTCTTCATATCCTTGGTGAATAAGTGTCCCTCTTCCATACTATTCTAATTCTTTACATGTACTCTTTTACAGTCTAATCTATTGGTTCGGTGCCCATTGGATCTCCATAATTGGACTTTACCTACAATAAGGTGCCCATTCGACCTCCTATCAAGTACATGGTGCCCATTAGACTTTCTTTTCTTAAATTGAATCCATTACTGGGTTAACCAATTATTTATTGATTCACTTCATCTTCTGCTGTGGCACTGTTACATGTTTTCTAAGAGAGAGAGAGACCACATTTGTGTTTGGTTATGAGATTAGTATTACCGGGACATTGGGAAGTAAATTCTTTAGAAGCCATGTCGAGGGCCAGTGGCAGCGTTCACTCCCTGGAATTATCGGTAACCTTCAAAGTTGTCATGTCAGTGGAGTTCGGCACGAGGATTTAATTTTTAATAGCGGATTTTCATTATAACTGTGAACGTATCAACCGACCGGTGGACTAGTTTTAATCTGCCATGTTTAATTGGCCGTGTTATGCAAATGTCATCCGTGTTGATGCTGTTTGGTATGGGTTTGTGGTTTTTATATTGTGTAATGTGCATTCTTCTGCAGTTGTCCCTTTTTGCATTTATAGCTAATTGGGTTGTAGTGTTTTGTCCTTTAGTGCAAATTCCACTTATAATACCTATACAATACACAAATAATTTAATCTGAAGGTATATTGTTTGTATAGTAATTTTTGTATTACGGAATCAGCTTAATGAAGATACGATTTATCATAGTTCTGTAAAACTTAGGTGTTGACGTAATTATTCTAGTGAAAAACTACCGATCACTTATGTCATCGTTAAGGTCAATATCCCACCCAATCCTGAAAATGGCACCCATCATCTTTGAAGAATACTTCAACCTAGAAAGCTTGTTCAATGCCTTTTTGGACTAAGTAATTGCTTTTAGGACATTGCCATGCTATCTATTACCAGCTAACCCGAATGTGCCACTGGTATTAAGTTTTTATCGATTGCTCATCGTTCGATAGCCAGAAGGGCGTTTCCACGGTCAGCTCCGTTAATAAAACCTTGGAAATGTTTGGAGTTTCATGTGAATTCTTATGGTGGGTCCCAGCACAATAAATTATTTTAGAACCAATAAATAATTATTAATAAGAACATTCCTGTTGCTCCCAAATCGGTAGTTATTTTGTTTACATTTATGAACGAAATCGTAGTTCTGAGTTTGCATTTTGAGTTGTTCATTCATAAAGTTTTCTTTTCTTATTAATAAGTATTCTTTTCAGAACTAGGTATGAAAGCTAAATCTACTATGTCAAATAGTGAAGAAACTATTTTGACTTAAATTTGAACATTATATAAATGTTAGAAAAATTAGTACAAAGAAAATTGTGCTTAGAAAAAGTTCGAAAAATTATAGTCTCGATGCGGCATCCATTCCCGCATCAATACTATAATTTTTCAAACTTTTTCTAACCATTATTTTCTTTGTAGTAAAGAAACATTGAGTAATCGTAAATTAGAAGCTTACTGAGACATTTTCTTTTTAAAGTTAAAGGCAAAATGTAGGCTTCATCAATATTGATGTATTCATAAATTGTATCGAGCAAAAAGTTTTGAGCTCGCCTTCTAAACGGTGGACATGGTAGCGGATGGAAACGACAAAGTATCCAAATTTATCGGGCTAGATTGGCTTTTTTATCGCATTTCCCATAAGTTTACACGACCTCTGAGCACATTGCCAATCCCACTTCTGTAATAAAAGTACCCTCCGCGCAACATTGCGCCGTTATCCGCGGCGTGTTCTGCCCTCGCTGTATGGACAAACAGTTTGTCGCGTGCAATATAAAAAAATGTGTTCGCACACAATTGCTACTGACATTAAACATGTAACTTAAGCATTACACGACGGCAAAAGCAGGAATTTTCGATGGAAATGCTTCATTTTTAATAGTACCAAATAGTTGCGATAGATGGACACACTCCACGCGCACTAAAAGGAAAACAAAACTAACTGGAAGTCTGACATACAATTCCTAGTAACACAATAATAGTATTTACACAAAAAGTTCATCAAACATCTTAAGAGCTTAAATTGCAATTGACATGCAGTACAATAATTTGTTCTGATGACGCGTTGCATGCAGTTGGCGCGCCAGATAGCCACAGTTTCTATATTAACATTACAACGTGGGCTGAATTGCCCCATTATCGGCTCTGTGTGTCACCACAAATATTGAAGCCATAAAGTTCAATTGAAGATCTCGATTACGTTGCTAAGTAACTCCTGGGGTTGTTCACGCTCGATATCTATTTAAATTACTAGCTGATCTGGTAAACGTTGTTTTGTCCTTATTATCATCACCTAGGGGCATAAAATTAGTCTACTAACTGCCGCACTCAGAGACGTCAAATAATGTTAATGAGTACTTAACGTCAAAAAATGACAATTCAAAACTTGTCGCTATTCTTGCCGGGTCTATGGTCTAGATTTGAATGAAATTTTTTGACATAAAATACTCATTAAAGTTATTGACGTCTCTGAGTGCGGCAGTTAGACCCTTTCTCAGACCTACCAAAAAGGAAAAAATAATAATCATAAAAATCGGTCGAGCCTGTTCGGTGGAGTTCGTTAACAAACACTGTGAAATGAGATTTTCATATATTCGATTATGTTACCTTCTTCCAAACAAATGTATCTATGCATGTGTACTATTTACCCATTGAGATACGATTGTTTCGTAAACATGGGCAGAACCAGACCCCAATAAGTTTGTTGATCAATCATAATAATTACCTATTGCACTTGTCAACAAAAAAATATAGGAAGCTGAATGAATACATAATTATTGTACGTACCCATTGTGATGATTAACGTCTTTCTCTGATATCTTTGTGGGTTTTCTGCATTTTTAAATGTACAAGATATCTTTTTTCTTCAATTCTATTTTAACATACTGTCCCGAACGCAAATTATCAGGAAGGATAGAAAGACAAATATATATTTTAATTGTGAAAATGTTTGAGTGAAGTGTACTCTCGTTTTGTGTTGAGGTTTGTAGAGTAACGTCTACTATTGGTTTTCAATTTTTTTTTAAATAGCCTTGCTTTCGCTCAGCGGGCTACAGACTGTAGCAGCGATCTACTTATTGTAGATGCTACGACCGCTACGCTATGTAACGCTTATAGGCAAATAATGCTACGTAACGTTTGGTACGTACGTAGTACTGTTTATCCTGCCCCTCTAAAGCAAAAAGCGCTATCTCAACAAAAGTAACTTCCGAGATACTGTGTTATCTTTTAACTATATTCTGGCTTAGCCCATCAGCTAGATAATTTCTTTAAATTATCTGCTACAATAAAAATTAGAAAAAGAGATTGGTTTTGAGACACTGTTTATTGACTTAAAAGAGTGCATTATTTATTATCTCGTTTGGTGTTTTCATTGTACAAACTTAATTCTTAATATTGAACGGTGGCAATTTGTTTGTATTTTTATCACTTTGATGAACAAAGTGTAAATGATAGATGTTTCCCGAGTTCACCAACACGTAAATCAAACGATTAAAATATAACCGCCAGTTTTTGACAATTCTTCCATACAGAAAAGGTCAAAAACTGACGGTTAAATAATAATCGTCTGTTTATGTGTTGGTGAACTCGGGTCTTAAAGCGTCATTCTAAAACCAAAATGGCCGACAGTGTGGCATCATGTATATAGGGCGCGATATCGCCAATATTAAAAGTGGTCGTATGCAAATGTAGCACACACGGGACAAGTCTAAAATTGAATGTTCCGAATAATGCGGCCGAATCTAAACCGACGCGACCGCTAGAGATGTGCGGGGTTCGGCCTCACCTCGGGTTCTCAGGTTCGGCGTGGTCTCGCTTGCTTGGCAGCAAAGCTCTTATTGATTTTGTTCATCTTTTTATTTTTATTAGCCTGTTAGATCCCACTTCTGGGCTAAGGCCTCCTTCCGCAAAGTTCTTCCGCAATTCCATCCATGTTTTGCGGTATGCCTCCAGATCGTCGTCTCTCCACATCTTTCTAGGTCCACCTCGACACTGAAGTGTCTTCGTGGTGACCTTTACCCAGTGATCTGGATCCTATCATACGTTCATCTTATGATCATTAAAATATAACCCCAGATTACCTGGAAAGGGCAGGAAGGTGACGATATAAAAATATTTACAAGCAGCAAATAAAAAATGTCTTGTATGCGTCTGTGTGGGAATCAAATTTGTATCTCTGTTTGTGAAAACATTTGTTGTCCTACTTTATGCATGTGGAAAGTGAAGTTATTACTTACTTTCGGTACGAACAACGTCTGACGTTCTGACTCAATTTTCATCTTAAAAGTATCTTATGTTGAATGATATCAGCCACATCCACGGCTTGACTCATCGTAAAACACAATACTACAAAAATAACTTATTATTTTCTAGAAAGGGCAAAGTATTACCGAATATGTCTGAATTTGAATTGAAAAGAAAAACTGTTGTGGAGGTATAGATCTCCTCCCTCAAGATAACTTCAAAGGGTCATAGAAAACGAATGCAAATGTATTGCGAACGGTTTCCGTTGCCGAAATTGAGTTGTCGTGACCGAATTCCGTCGTCAGCCCGCCGCCCACGTGGCACAGCCCGCTGCATTAATTCGGCCGATTCAGCCCAAATAAATTTGTTGTGGACAATAGCGGATAAACTTGCTTTATTGGCTAACGATCCGGATGGGTGGCGATCGCCCATAGCGTTTAGCTCGCGTGGGTTAGCAGAAGTGCGGGCAAAACGACACAGAACGTAACAATGGTAACCACCATTGGCACAGCCAAGTACGATTTTAATTTTCAAATTAGCTCGTGTTTGATAAGTAATTGTTTGATAATGAACTCCTCCGAAACGGCTTGACCTATTTTTATTAACTTTTTTATGTATATTTGGTAGTTCTGAGAATAGTTCGTGGGCTATTTTAATACCCCTAGATGAGATAGGAGAGGAGGACCACTGAAAAGATGGATGGATTGTGTGATATGAAGGTGAAGGGCGTGGGATGAGATGATGAGTGTCAGAAGAAATTGGAGAAAGAGGACATACTGCGTTAAACTCCAAAAAGGATGGGATTAACGACAGGGTGGATGATGATTAAGTAATATTGTACATCTAATAATGTTCATTTCATTTACATTTAATAATGTTCTAAATTAAATAACAATAAATATCCACCTTACACGATATGTCTTCTTTATCTTTCCTGTAATCATAAATAATTTAATATATCTTAGATAGGTACTCAAGTAACTGAGAATTTAGGTACAAGTAATTTTGATTTTAATTGAATTTTGATATTAATCTTGGAAATGGTTAGAGTCAAAATTAGATTAGAATTGTATTAACACTTTAAGACATTCTGAAACTCATTTAGTGTTTTCTTGGAAATGAGCGATTCATAAGATATTGTGCCTTTTGTTCGCTGTTCCATTAATCTTAATTCTAGAATTTATAAAATGGAAATTAGTCTGAGACCATAATGGCATGCCAAGTTGAATAGTAGTAGGAGGTAGTGTGTTTTTGATGTTAATAAAACATTGAATATTTAATTCGACGTTTCGATAACTTTACAGCGTCCGTGGTCCGAGTGATAACAATATAATAGCATAATACGTAGAGAAAATAATTACATAAATCGATTCAAACAAGGAAATTATTTTTATTGATAATAGTTCTAACATTGTTCTTAATATGTCAAATAATTGAGTGGTCACAACGAGACTAAAGATTGGTCTTCATATTAAGTTATAATAGCTGCTTTAGGAATTAAATTATTTGCGCCACGTGCATGGAAGTTTTGTCTATGTTGCATAAAACAATCCAGGTCAGCCGTGTCCGGTTAGTGGTCGATTTGTGAAATGGACCAATTGATAGCTTTCAGGCGGTCTGCGGAATGGGCTCTAAACACTGACTGAGAGCTCCAGGTAAACTTGTTTTGGGATTCGCTGGATCGTGGCCAGATGCTGTATAGTAAACCTTATTGCCTTTGCAATAGAGCTGCTTTTATTGAGTTCAATAATTTTATGGCATGTTAATGGTACCTATTATCTAGCTGAAGCGACAGAGATTACACATATGAAATAAATGCATTGGTTTTGTCAGTCCTTTAGCTTGCATTGTCTGATGATGATGAGTGACCTAATACGTAAATTGAATAGTTTATTTTGTTACCAAGTTATTCTCACTAATTTGTAATTGTACAAGATGTGGGACTGTGGAAAAAAGGTGATATTTCGTTCTGAGAAATGTTCAATCATTTGATAAACAACAATAATAGAGTTAGAATAAAAATTTATATAAATAATTCCCTTGTTTGAATCGATTTATGTAAATGTTTTCTTCACCATTCCAATCATTTGCTAAAAACTCTTGGCTTACGAGTACCTATTCTATTATAGTTAATTCCCATTTATTGTATTTGTATTATATTGTCAATCATCAATTGATATGTGAATAGGGGTGTGTGTAAGTATGTGTGCGTGATCTCCCACACCACTACACCGGCGGCCATGCATGTTGACACGAGTCTGTCGATACCGTATTGTGCGAGATGATTCCACTTCGCCCAAACGATGATTGACGTCTCGCAAATAATATCAATGTTTGGCAGTGCTCTTGTGTCATAGTCAAAATTGGACCTTATGCACATAGTTAAACATACTGATATTCAATAATACATCCACTGTGGTGCAAAGTTACGGATGGTGGATTCATTGAATTTCTAACTCTATGTTCAGATGAATTAGTTTGTGAGTGAATTGAAGCCGAATTAGTCATAGGGCATTAGGTTGCCGGGTCTATCAATTCTTTTATGTCATTCTATAACTATAATTAACGAAAAAGCTTCCACATCTAAGTATAATATTTTGATCGTTCCGATTCTAACGAAGACCTTGATATAAAAAAATAATGTAATTGTCTATATCACGCTATCACCATTAATCCGTATCTTCAATATTATTTACACAATAATAGAATTTTTAACTCGCATATTTTACATCCAAATGGTAAAAGGCAAATCACCCACAACAACATATCCATGGTTGGATTCAGGCAGGCATCTCGATCTCGACATGGTCTTTTTCATCACTTTGCTATACATTTATTCATCTGTAGCATTTTCCGGTGTGATGCATGATGCGAATCAAACGGGACCGTCTCTCCCGATGTAGGTATTTTTGATATCGTCTTACAGTGCCACGTAATGTATTCTAACATAGAACTTGTGGTTATAGATAAGCCTAAAACGTACATAAAAAAGGCCTGAAATGTTAGTGTAAGCTATTATACCCCCTGTACTTTAAATAAGAACAGTAAGTAATTCGTTTTCTGTTATTATGACAGGCAGTTTTCGGAGAAGCGCGCCCGAGCAGTATCGGTAGTTCTTCCACGTTTCTCAATTTGCGTCGTCATTTAGTTAAATGGAGAATTCAATTATTTGCCTCAGAGAAATGTAACGCGGTACGCAACGTGAAATTCAGGTCGGGCCGGCAGCCGCGTCACGTGAGCAAATAAACGGAACAGAGAATAACCTTCATACAACCGCGCGAATCGGTTGCACTACTACAAGCACGCGGGCCATGTGTGCGTTACCACTGGCCGCTGTCGCGTACGCGGCGCGACTGGAAAAAACCGGTTTATCACGCACAGCCAGTTGCATAATGTCAGTGTTAGTGCGACGGCGTTCTTGGGAAGCTTTTACTCTGTTCGGTTTGTCTACTCTTGTGGCCGCGTTGTGTAACCGAGCTGTGCGCGTCAGTAATTGCAGGCACCCCCCAGGGGAGGCGATCGTTGTATAACATTAGTTCATCATCATTTGGATTTTTAATTGAACATTATGTAAATGTAAGAAATATTGTAACACATTATTGTCCTGATGCGGGAATAGAACCCGCGTCCTTTGCAATTGCTGCATCAGCGGGGTTATTATTAAAGCCGATTGCTGTTGATTTATTAGACTGTCTCACACTTTGCTATTATTATTGTTATTATTTATTTATTGTGATAAAAACGACATAAATCTATTACATTTATCACACAATTATAAAGTCACAAAATGATTATAAATACAATACAATATTATTCTTGATGAGTGAGAGTGACGGGTATACGAAAGCAATAGTACTTAATCGGCTTACATAACAACCCCGCTGATTATCATCAAATTATCAATTGCAATTACATGGGATCTCACATAATTGGCGAAACGTGGGTGCTAGTTCACCTCTGCCTACCCCTTCGGGGATATATGTATGTATGTATGTATCAATTGCATTTGATAACAGTGAGACGGGAATGCGAACCTATATGAAAATAATTTAGTCGATTAAATATATGTACTATGTAGGTAGGGCTTACGAAGATTACATATAGTCACAATCCATGGATCCGTTGAACAGCGCACGGGACTTGCTTGTAGATTTAAAGTTTGAATATAAATTTCGCTTTTAAATGTCGAAATAATTTTTTAATGTTCTATTTTTAAGTTAGGTCCTTCGCAATCCAAATGTCTCAACTCGACAAACGTTTATTGAATAACATACATTTTATTTCCTCTGATTAAGACGGTTTACAATGGCGTTTCTAGTCGATTTTAGTGCTATGGCTCCCCTAGGTTGCATTGCCCGAGTCTGGTTTGCTTGGACAATTAAAATTCACACAACGACGTGTTTAATGAAGATCCAGCGCGAGTTAATTTAACTCATTAGGAGCGAGCTTTACATGTTGAGGGCCGTCTCCGTCGGAGCTCGGTTTTATTCATTATATTTAAATCCATTCAGCTGGGTGTGGTCTCAGTGCTGGCGTGGTAGTACAAATATTATTGTTGAAGCTGTGAGCGGAATAAAATCCATTGTAGAGCTTTCTATGGAAATGTTCTCATTGTGGCGCAGCTATGATTTAATGCCATTTAGCAGTTTAATTTACGAATAAAAAATTAATCATACAAAAATTATATTTATTAATCACTCATATCATAAAAATACACGAAACAATAAATTGTCGTGCAATATCCATTTGCAAATTAAATATTCTTCTATGTATTTGTTTCAGGTAAGTCTCGGTTTAGGACGGAGCGGTGTTTGTCTATTGAAGTAAGATACTAAACAGTAAGGCAGTAACAGGTGAGTGACAACACGAGCAGTTATCATCTGTGGGGTTATGTAACCCGACTGCAGTTGCTTTCGTCTACCCGTCTCTCTCACTCATTGATAATAATAGCGAAGTTTGACAGTGACGGGCAGACCAAAGCAATTGAAATCGGCTTGCACCGGACCCCGCCCTTTTCATTTACAGACCGGTGTGCGATACTTTTATTTGCGCGCCGGAATTATTCAGCTGTAGTTCGGCGAGTTTGTTCGGCGCGATGAATATTTAACTGCGGTCACCTGCCCGTGTCTGGCCACTCACCACATGCGCAGAAGCGTCGGTATCACAACAGCATTAGCATTAACTGTTGTTGCATTTTGACACTGAATCTTTTTTATGCTGGAATGCTAGAATTTATGTTAGTCCAAGTACTTCTCTGGTTTTTGGTCTTCATCTTATCTGATGGTTAGGACGATGAGGGCAGAAGATGGATCATTATCATCTTCACCAGCCCTTTAACGCAGGACGCAGGCCCTTTCGTCCCTATGGATGGAAGAATATAGGGAGAATAAGCCATAACCTACCACGCTGGCCCAGTGCGGATTGGTGGGTATTAACGACTGCGCAGCCGGGACCAACGGCTTAACGTGCCTTCCGTAGCACGGAGGAACTCGAGATAGTATATTTTTAGTCACCCATCCACTGACCGGCCTTAGCGACATTGCTTAGTTTACGCAATCGCAGGTCAAGCGCGCTGTGCCACTGCGCTAGCGAGCTCCAAGAAGAAACGCGTGATGCACTATATTATTATATACTATATGTACAACAAAGTAGGTTTGGGTAGGTGATTTGAAAGTCAGACGACTGTATAGACGCCGTCGGTGCGATGTGAATATTTTCCGCAGCCCACCTAATACACTTATAAACGGACACCTTTCTTAAGGTCCGTTTATGTCTACCGACATTATGCGTGCCAGACATGTCCCATAGCAGACACCCACACAAAAACCCATTATTATTTACATTTACAGGCATTGAGCGTACCAGACACGTGTCGTGTCAGACATCGACAGACACCGTCGTCGATGTCTGACACGACACGACACCTTAGCACCGCACACTGACGTCTGTACGGTTCCGTTACTCTATTTACACTGCCCGGCAGGTAGCCACGGACACGTCGTACCATTTTTTTTTTTTTTTGACGGAGTGGAATGCATTTACGCACCGTATCGGCCGCTAGCTAGACGGCCGACGTGTGTGGGACTCGCCCGACTCAAGATCGAGTCGGGAATACGCCACTAAACCACTCCGGTGTCCCTCCAGCCCTTCTGACGGGGAGGGTCTGGGGTCTGCCGCGAGGCAATTCACCAGTCTCTCCCCAGGGCCTGCCAGCTTACGCCGGGGTCAGCGCCGAGGAGGGGATGTCCGGAACACTGGACATCCCCCCAGACGGGATGGCCTGTGCAATGCACACACGGGGGCTAACCCGAGTGTGCAGGCCACTCTTGTCGGGCCTAAGGAGGACGAACATGAGCTCGCCTCCTTCGGCCCGTCCGCCTACGCCGGAGGGGAGCGGCTAGAGCATCCTCTTCCCGCTCCCTCTCCGCTGCCTCTTTCTGCGACATGACAGCCTCGCAGAAGGAGGCGGCAGCCTCCCAGTTCCCCTCACTCCCAATCATGAATTTGACCAGAGTCGGAAGCGAGAGGTGACCCCCGCCTAGCGCCGCGCGAAGTTCGCGGCGCTCAGATCGCCAGGCCGGGCACACACAGAGTGTGTGCTCGGCCGTGTCATCCGGAGCGTCGCAGTGGTGGCACCGCGACGACTCTTCCCGACGGGGGACCTTGTGCAGGTAGTGACCGAAGCACCCATGTCCGGTCAGCACCTGCACTAGGCGGTAGGTGAGGCTGCCGTGCCGGCGCCCAACCCACTCCTCCAACACGGGACGGATGGCTTCTACCGTCCGGTGACCGGCACGCGGGGCAAGAAGTGCCTCTGCCCACTGGCCAAAGACGCGTCTTTTGGCCAGCGTCCGCACCCGTCTCACTTCCTCGAGAACGGGGCGTTCCCCCCGCTCTCTTGCCGCGACCCGCACTTGATGTACCTGGGCCAGAACCATGGCATCAAGTTCCCACGGAGGCATGCCTGATAGGACGCAGGCAGCCTCGTGTCCAACCGTGCGGTAGGCCCGCACGGTCCGGGTCGCGATGACCCTCTGCGGCTGTCGCAAAAGGGCCTTCGTGCGGGGGGAGAGGCACTCCGCCCAGACGGGGGCTCCGTAGAGAGCCATCGACCGTATTACGTTTAGGTACAGTCGACGGCAGGCCGAACCGGGGGGACACGTCGTACCAACATGAACCATGCAAATAAAATATTCTTTCCGCGTATACGTGCCGGGCACGGCCCATGTCTGCCGGTGCCTGAGCGGCCACGATACGATAGATATAAATAAATACGTCAATAAACACTTCTCCCTGCCTCAATCCATCCATAGCTTCTTCGGTCTCCCTCTCATTCTAGGTCCATGCACATCTATACTTAACATACCTCTAGTTACGTAACATTTATCACTCCTCATCACATGCTCGTCACGTCAATAAACACAGTATAGAAAAATATTATTTTGTCTGGCACGGCACGTGTGCACTCAATGTCGGTAGATATGAACGCACCTTACACGTAAGTGGGCCTTGTTATATCCGCATTAACATAGCAACTACAAAAGACGTAATCGATCCGTCGATATGCCCGCCCTTTTGCGGGCATGTCTCTCCGAGATGTTATTGTGTAGGTTCGTATTTCATAACGGTCTCTGTAAATGGCATATTGATAATATCTTAGTGATAAATATTAATTGTGATGTAGCACAGGTCAGAATAATAGTATCACGTAACGCTGTCAATCTCTTTTATGAATAACGGAGAGAGTACTCGGAATAATGTATTTCATGTTGTTTTTGTATGTTATTAGCTAATTGGTGCCTTTGTTTTTGAAGCACATGATTTGCCCAGGGAGAAGAATCTTCTTTTTGTTTTAGACTCTACTCACAGAATATTAGAGGTGGGTGCAGTATGTCTCTTCACTAGAGATATTTCATTTTCTGCCACCACAAATGTAGTAGACTTAAATGCTATTACTTTACTCTCACTCGCTTTATTATTTAAAGCCGTGGAAACATGAAATGTTTTATTACTCTTTGGAATGGTACGCTGGCCTTTGGGGCCCTAATTACATACATACATTGTTTGGTTGGTTGGTTTCCCACATCAAATGTATGTAATTTAGGTATACTATAAGGTACTCGCGCTATCTTAGTGTTCAGGTTTGCTATGAAATTTTCCAACTTCGGTTAAGCATAGTACATACATACATTCAATTGACATATATTTCATATTACAACTGTCAAATGATCTGCGAAGTAAGCTACTTAGAACTTACTTGTCGAATGTGAAAGAATCATTTCAAAGTTTCATAACAAATAAGAATAATAAATTGGAAATCAACTACGACCATCTACTACACCGTAGTCGTCTCCACCCACTGTGCGATTTGCTCCTATATTCTACTTGTACTACGCCGTAGCCATGTCGTAACGTGCTCCATCTACGTTGCTGAACAAAGTGTATGTATAACGGACGGTATATCCCCGAAGGGGTAGGCAGAGGTGAACTAGCACCCACGTTTCGCCAGTTATGTTAGGTCCCATGTAATAGGTGGCGAGCCTATTGCCATTTATCGGGCGCAAAAGTCGCAGTAGGTACGTAGCTAGATGGTATAAGAGGAACGCTGCTGCCCATTCCTCATCACTGATTTATCCTTAGTCGCCTTGTACGACACTCACGGGAGAGATTTGGGGTGGTGACAATGGTATTCTACTCCGCCGTCACCACACGACAACGATAATATGCATTGGAAATAATATTATATTCATTATATGCGAGGAAAATGTTGTCTACATAGAATACACCAACAAGTTTAATGTAGGAGTATTTTAAATAAAAATTGTTCGGTGTCCGTTGCATTTGCGAAGACGAAGTAAATTTTTAATGAACTCGCCAAGTGAAATCCCAGCGGTCGTTCTAATTAGAGAAGAGCTACATTGTGTCCCCTTTATCACAAGCTTCGAATTAAATGTCAGGTGTTTAACCGACTTTTTAGAAGGAGTCTTTCTTTAGTCACTATTTCCTTCGCCTCTTTTTTTTAATTACATTTTAGACTCAATAAAGATAGGCTCGCTGCTCATTAAAATTAGGTGAATTGTATGTACATCACGCCTATAGCCCCGAAGGGGTAGGCAGAAGTGAATTAAAACCCACGTTTCGCCGACTAGGTTAGGTCCCAAAGAGGGTTGGTGTCAGGCAGGCGGCCAGCTGTAAAACCTAAGCCAAAACGTTGACTGCTCAACGTTTTGGCTTGGAATATTGTCATTCCAATCACTCTCCGTTCATGGATATCTCGACATGGTCCGTTTCGTCTCTTGTCTATACATTCATTCATCAATAGCACCTTTACGGTGTGATGGATGATGCTATGAATCAAAAGGGAGTCGATGGCTCGATGACGTCTGACCGATATGAATGGCTAAAACACACCCGTTTATCCCGTCAAACAGTCGTGATTTAATAACAAAAATAATAATATATGGCTGTCTGTCATGTAAACACTGTCGTGCTGTAAAAGTCGCGCCCGTATTGTTCCATAGCCGTCGCCACGTGCGAAAGCTTATCGTTTCAAACGAGACCAATTAAAAATGTAAGCGGCGAACAAACAAATGAGCCGCCACACTGATCGCAATATTTGTTTTCAATCAATAGCCTTCGCGGCGTCAGCAACGCTACTCAATCGCTATACAATATTATTGATCGATCGCTGCCCACGCAGATTGATAATTACGAAAACTCACGCGGCATTTCCATTTTCCAATGACTCCAAATGTATCACTCAATTGCACTTACCGGACCTCCTCCCCTTGTTTCTGCATTATAAGTTTTTTGCTCTGTCTGCTGCATAGTTGATGAACCTTTCTGCCCTGTTTCCAAGTTATACATTTAATATCACAAAAAAATCTATCTTTTAAAGGAAATTGTAAAAAATATATTGAAAGACTTAATTGGCGGTGCGCCAATTGCGGTCTCGAGCTGAGCGAGCAACGAGACTTGAGCGAAAAGAGCGAGGCGGAGGGTAATTTGAAACAAAGAGTAGCCTCTCAGCTGCCGGACGTCGCTGGCGGCGAGCGCTCTAGCCTTGTAATCAGCTGAGGCTTTTTATTCGGATAAGAAAATGCTAATTTTGTAAAGGTCAACAAAATTGACACCGGTATTTAACTAGTGTGTAGAATAAATAAAGTCCTTTAATGTCCTCACTGCTACAGCACATACCTTCCACTTGGATCGAGGAATATAGGTAGAATGGGCCATAACCCACCACGCTGGCCCAGTGCGAATTGTTGGATGTTAAAGACAGTAGCAGCAGTCGGGATCAATAGTTTAAAGTGCCTTCTGAAGCACGGAGTAACTCGAGATATTTATTATCTCAAGTTAATCCGTGCTTTTTCTTTTGGTCACCATTCCGATAACCGGCCTTTGCGAATATTGCTCAGTTATATGGAAGTACGCCATAGAAACAGCCTTTCGCACGCTCTTCGCTGAAAATAAATCCGAATCAGCCAGTGATTTTTCTCGTAGCAGCTCTCTCTACGGAATGTGTAATGAATTAAAAAAGCTCGAGAATGTGTTTGTTTGAATAAACAACGCCGTTGCAGAGTTCAGCATCCTCCAGATGTTAATCAGAGATGAATTACAAGTGCCAGTCACGTCCAGTGGACTTGGTATAAATGGGGTTGTGGAACGGCAAACGTTCATTTGTATTTCAAACAATGGTTATACAATTGCAGTGCTTGCAGACTCATACTGACTCCGCATTTACCACGAATACCTACTATGAAATGTACACACAATGCAAATAAACATTTATTTCGAAATGAATACAGTAACTTTTTTCAATTTGTCTGACTGTATTCAGTTGCTCGGTGTAGTAATAATATTGGAGATAGGTATAATGAAGTCGCTCGGTGGTCTGCAATATCATTTACAGACGATATCTATGATCTATAGCGCGACTATTAAATTAATGCACCTCGATGTAGCTACGTAGCGACGACGTAGCCAGCCACGTCTACCCACAGTATTTTTAAGTGACTTTCTGCAAACACTTATTTTTCCTGTCTGGGAATATTATTTTAATAACTGATAATTTTAACTTTAAGTGATTTGTAAAATAAGGTTTAAAAATAATGAAAAACATTTATACACGTATCTGTTCCCATATTAAATGGCTTCCGAAGTAAAAGGATCTAAGGTAATATTTTCGGTCGCCCATCCAATGGCCGACCTTTGCGTATATTGCTTAACTCTCGCAATCGCCTACCGAGCGCGCTTACCTCTGTCCTGTGACGTGAGTGATCTTTAAAGGAAAATGAATAACTTACGCGTACATTACATATTCAGTGAGAGTCTATTTTCGTCCGCAAGCCTCTCAGGTGCTTACTCAGTTTTTGCCGGTGAGCCGTTCGCGTTCAAATTCAGCTTCACGGCCCGATACCTGATTAATAATGAATTGCGTATCGTATTAAACATTCAACACTTCTTTCTTGATCCCCAATTCGTTGTGTCGCTCGTATTGTCAGTTTGCTAAGACTCATAATACACCGGTGTATACGCTGTTTCGTAAGTACTTAAATGGCGATGATGGACTCTACTCGCCGGCGCCGGCGCCGTACAAATGTTTCCGATGGCTAACGATGTTTTGTTGCAGTTGAGTAAGAGTTTGGTGAACCTAGCATCTGGCCATTGTTCGCTTGGATACACGATTTGTCATTAGTAATGCGAAATGTTGATAATGTTATAAATTTTTAGTAAAATTTAATTGTGCCATTTACTAGTGATTTTGATATATTCTTAAATTTATAAATTTCTATGTGCGTGCGTACTATTTTTTATTTATTTAACAATTAATGTACACACAAAGACAATTAAATAGAAGACCAAAATTACACAGATAATTGTACAAAGGTACTACTTACATAGCATGAAATGCTATTGTGAATAGTAAAAACAATTTCGTATTTAATCAAATTTCATTGATTAATTTCAATGTAATGGAAAATTAAACATATGCCGTCGACCACAGATAAACTAAGAACAGGGCAGCAAAAAAAAGAATACCAGTTATATAGTTGGAATTGTAAAACGCAACACGACAGCGCAAAGCTGACCAAGTAATCGGATGTATCCACGCCCACCGGTGTGTGCCGTTGTTAACGTCCGACTCCGTCGAACTACAGCTTAGCCTCGCAGCCGGGGATTACGTATGCTCTGCGAATGACGTCATAAACACCCGGCTACGTAAAGGACGTTACTGGTCGGCGATTTCCTTGATAGTGTCAAATATTGTTAAATATTTTCTTTTTCTTCTTCACCCATATAAATTGATCGGTCAGTAAAGCTAAATGTATGGAAAAATTATTTTACAATTCCAATTCAAAGGCAGTGCTTGGGACTTGTAACCCAAGTGTCGGTTTAACCCACAAAGGTTGGGCCCCTTCACAACTAGTCAACACCACAATAGTTGTTTACAATAGTCGCCACCCCTACCTCTCTCTTAGCTTAGCCATGCTTGATAAGATACCACGAGAACCGCCTACAGTTAAAAGTAAGCTTACTTAAGTATAGTTACCTGGCAATTTTTTGTTATATCACGATAAATAACAGAAGCTAAGCAATTAAGCTGCAATGTGTCTATCTTCAACTGTTGATAGAATATTGGGAACCGCCGTTAGGCACACGTTACAGTGTAGAACTTACGAAAGCTCTAGAGAAGCTATATAAGGTCCTTGTACGTGCCTATAACGCACGTTATTGTTTGCATACTTTCGGAAAGCAACACTCGCGTTGTGGCAAACATGTGTAGGCTAGTGCACAGCCTCAGATGTCAGCGGCCGAACCGGAGGTCAGCGCCTGATTAAATACCTGGCGTGCTAGCTTAACCCGGGCCGTTACAACCTGCCCGGCTAGCATGGCCAGAGAAACACGATATGATATAGACATTTATCGGGTTGTGACGGCAGAGAAGAATACAATTGTCACCACCCCAAATCTCTCCCGTGGGTGTCGTACAAGGCGACTAAGGATAAATCAGTGATGAGGAATGGGCAGCAGCGTTCCTCTTATAGCACCTAGCAATGTACTGCGACTTTTGTGCCCGATAAATGGCAATAGGCTCGCCACCTATTACATGGGACGTAACTTAACCCCTCCAGGGATACCCGCCATTTTGAATTTCGCGCGCTTACGTCACCTGGCGGCCTTGCAAAAACGGCGCGTCTTTTTAAAATGAAAATATCTCTAAAATGTTGTATGAAAGCTATTTTATAAATGTTGTGTTTCTGAAATCGTTATGAAATAAGCTATCTAGTGTATGTACATATTAATACAATTATACTGGAAATATGTTATTAATTCTATGTTGAAATGTATTTTTGAAATTTTTGACAGTTCTATGAAAACCCAAAGGCAGCTCGAGTAGGTACAACTAGTGACTCGTTCAATTCAGTTAAAATGGCGCCGTTTGGTTGTCATGTGTCATTATATGCCGTCCTTGTTCTTTTCTTTACGCGTTGCATAAGTTAGAGCAGTAATAGATAAAATAAATCGCGTGAGTTGTGCTTTAATACAATGTAGGAGCGATCGACCTCCTGGAGGCGGCTTGACAGATGTGCGGTTTTTGACATCGACCTCAATGAGGTGGCGTGACAGACGAGGGGATAAATGGCGAATCGTGGGTGCTAGTTCACCTCTGCCTACCCCTTCGGGGATATAGGCGTGATTGTATGTATGTATGTATTTATCGGGTTGAACTGTCAAAAATCTTTGCATTTTAACACTTGACTAAGCATAATTTGAATAATTGAATAAGCCTGTAAGATAAAGAAAAAGCAATTTATAGCTTTGAACTGTCCAAAATTCTATGATTTTTGTAAGTTTGACGCGATAAATGGCTATATTATACCGGGTTTTGGGAGGTCAGCGCCTGATTAAATACCTGGCGTGCTTGCTTATCCCAGGCCGCTACAACCTGCTAGCGGTCCATAAATTATAATAGGCGCGCTAGAAGCGAGCAGCTGTTGAAAAGCTCCCGTTATTCGGTCCATGATGGAATAAATTTGGCTTTGCCTCCAACACAACGGTCTTAATCTTGATTCCTTACTTGGACTTGTGGTAATGTTCAGCTAAAGTAATGTATTGGTGGGAAAACTTTCGCCGTGTGACTAATTGAACATAACAATTGTAACTTTTTACATTCCATTGCTTTGGCAGAGAAATAGAGTGTGCTTGTAATATGAAAAATTAGGTCAAATATTTCGAAAACAATTACGCTTATTCCTAAAAGCAAAAGCGATTTTATTTAAATTTAAAAGCTGTTAAAATTAAATTAATCAGTGTTGAAAAATTTATGTCGGTTACTAGCCCCCGCCTTGACGTTGGCGTTAGGCTGTAGAACCTTGAGCAGTATGCATTGGAATGTTGTCATCCCAATCACTCTCTCCGTTCATCGATCTCTCGACATGTCCGTTCCGTCTCTATACGTTCATTCATCACTAGCATTTTTCCCGGATGCTGGATGATATGAACCAAAAGGGAGTGGATGGCTTGATGACGTCTGACCGATATGAATAGAAGAAGAAATATACTGCGCCGACCCCAGACAGACTGGGAACAGGGCAGCGAGAACACTGTGGTAACATAATGCGTTGCAGCACATACCTAGCTGCTACCAAGGTGGCGCGTTAATTCCGACTTGAACAAGGCAACCGCAAACATTTCGCACGGTACACAGCTCTTTAAGTTCTTTAACAATCTCGCGTCTGGCGCAGTTGTTAATCATCATCATCATTATCATCACGGAGATTGGGCCATAACCCACCATGCTGACCCAGTGAGGGTTGGTGGGTACTAACGACTGCAGATGCAGCCGGGACCAACGGCTTAACGTGCCTTCCGAAGCACGGAGGAACTCGAGATAATTTTTTGGTCACCCATCCAATGACCGGCCTTAGCGTAATTGCTTAGTTTACGCAATCGCAGGCCAAGCGCGCTGTGCCACTGCGCTAGCGAGCTCCTCCGCCGCAGTGGTTGCTAATTGGCAATTTCCCGGACGCCGGAAGACTCGTCCGTGCACTCGCATACTTGCTTGTTATTATGCATCTGCCATACAAACAACGGCCATTTACATATCTCTGTTGGAATAGGGAGTTTAAGCACTTTTAGCAGTCCAACCACAACCAGCAACCCCCGTTACTGCTTACAAGAAAATCGTGTTTGCTCTTATCTCTATGAAAGATCTGGGAACCTTAACGCAATTGAAATGTAGTGTTCAGTTTAGAAGTGTTCAGGGTGTAGTTATTTCTGTTACATGATGGCGAGTCTATTGCCATATATCGGGCGCGGAAATCGCAGTTCATTGCTAGGTGGTGTCAGAGGAACACTGCTGCCCATTGCTCATTGCTGTTCGAACCCTTAACGGGAGAGATGGGGGTGGTGACAATTATATTCTGCTCTGCCGTCACCACACGGCTTACATGGTGTGTTTTTACGTAGTATATTAACAATCCTGGTAGGGATTCGAATCCGAGACCTCTTGGCCGAGAGCCAGCGGCCACTCGACTAATCCAACCGAATGAATTGCCTCCATCAATCATTAATTTCTTTGCTAAATATTGTGTAACATACAATCTGAATTTGTTTTATTGGCGATTCCTATTTTCACATTCGTTCAGTCCAGTGCCAGAATAAACACTGAACTTGGAAACCGTCATAGATGTCCTAAGAGATTTCTCGTCTATCACAGCTAAGAAGATATTAGCTTTCTTTGTGTTCTCAGTGTTTTGATATTGACTGTAATATATTTCATTTAGCGCTATAAATGTATTACAAAATGGCTGTACGGAAAATCTGTGAACATAGTTATATGATTGACTAGTGTGTATGTAGTTAGGACACAGCAACTAGAATTACCAATTTGGTAATATCAAATATTCATACGCGAATGATGACGAATTGCGAATTGCAAATGCAAACATTCTGAATAAATCAGCTTGTTGTTTAGTTTCAATTTCATTTAAAAGGCTGAAGTATAATGGATGTTACAATAAATCTATTGACACGCCCGAACAATAAATAGCGTGCTATAATATATAGACAGTCGTTTGCGAAACGACTCTGCTCAAAAGGAAAATATATTGTTGGTGCTTACGTCAGTAGAGGTGGATGCGCCATAATGCCAGTCACTTAGTTCAATGTCACCTCATAACATTTCTTTATTTAATTAATTTAACTGTATATAAAAGCAACTTTGGTAAATACACCGCTCACGCATCTGCTAACAAGTGATTTTGAAAACCAATATATATAAATAATGGACAAATTGTATTACGGCACAGCATATTTCTTGATGTAATCTCTCCCAGCAGCTTTGTCATAGAGCGAAGTGAAGGTAGGTCAGTGTCTGTGTGTTCACGCATTCTGAATACTATATTGATTTGGGAGACATAAGGGATATATATATATATATACAATATGCGTTGGAATAGGTTAAGGGGACAATTTTGAGCTATGTTATAAATTGTGTTCGCAAACCAGCAGACACAGTAATTATAATTAAGGTGCTTCGTATCGCTCGCTTAATTCGAATCCAAACTCAACTAGCCCTCTCCGTTTAGCTGTCCGGGGAATCTGTCTGTGACTTTCGCAATTTTGTGTTGTGAGACAGATGGTCCCGCGGGGATCGTTCATCTAAATACTTGTTACGCAGCCCTTTACACAATACAACCTTTATACAAGGCCTTGAATTGTCTAGAACTTTCGTAAGCTCTACACTGGATCGTGTGTCTAAGGCGGCTCTCACAGAATCTCACGAAATATGGCTGGGCAGTGAGAGAAGGCAATGGTTTGTGTATGTATAATATAGTAATACGATTTTTTTTCTTTTCTTCAGGAGTAGTTGTTGTTTTAATAATATATTATTTAATAATCTTTAGCTCTTACTGCCGCAGTCAGAGACGTCAAATAAAAAAAAAATGACAATTCAAAACTAGTCGCTATTCTTACCGGGTCTATGGTCCAGATTTGAATGAAAATTTTTGACATTAAATACTCATTAAAGTTAATTATTTTTTATTTCGTACGTCTCTGAGTGCGGCAGTTAAACTTAAAAGTAAGTACTAAGCAAAGACTTATTTGAGCTTTTTAAGTTTATAAAAATGTTTTCAAACCACATTATGTTCATTTATATTATTCAGTACGTTGGCTCTTTGATCATTATATAAAACACTAATAAAGTTAGGTCTAGTTTCAACTGGCAGGCTGTTATGGAAGCTGATTGGGCGATTAGATCTAGATTGTAGATGCATCGGTCGGTCTGTTGCACTTGATTGTCAATTTGTGCCCGCTGCCGGCCTGTTCTAAGCGAGAGCAGACTTCTCGCTCATTTGGGAGGTTAATGAAACTAGTCTATGGCTTAAAGGTCACTCTGAATGTCGCCTCTCTCAGTGATGCGATTATTTACTAGTAGCTTGATATATGTATAGTTTTTAGCAAGTTCTCTCTACTGTTGTGATTGTGACTAGTTTATACAGCGTTACTTTGAAGAATTCATCATTAAAAGCAATTTTTATCTACGAAAGCAACTATGTCATCAAGATAAAATAACTATGTATTTCATTAATTCCCGCTGAGTTCACTTACTACTTTGTATGAAATAGCAGTTTTTTATATGTTTCATTCCTCCTTACATAGTGCTTTTTGATAGTGGGATATTGAAATGGTTTTGAGTGTTTCAGTCATTCTCTCCGTTCATCGGTCTCTCGGCATGGTCCTTTATATTACCCCTATGGGGCAGATGTCACTGCCGTATTTAGGCAGTATGTCCAGTTTGGGCCTCCTTCCCCTACATAGGTTTTTAAATATGAACTTGAAATTTATATGCTATGCATGCAGTAACATTGTTCGCTGTAAGGCTTGGCATTAGAACAGCATATAAACAAAGAAGCCTTAATCGTATTACACGCCAAATGCCGTCGTTGGAGGTTGTCCAATTATTGGACAGCGTTTCAATTTTCTTTCGGGTATTAAAACGAAAAACCAGACACAGAGACTGCGACTTATAAAGGCTTTGTTTCCAATTTCTCGGTTTAGTTATATTGGTTGGCCTGAGTTTGCACAGCTGCTTCTACACATTATTAACTTCTTCAAGGCCAGATGTCCAACCGTCGACGTGCAAAATAAAAAATAATTTTCGATGGTCATTGCAATTTTGGATTTAATAGATATTATGACACTTTTCAGTAGACTTTCTTGGATTTGAATTTGACGTTATGATACCTTCTACATTTTGTCACTTGTATTTATTGGCCAGTTGGATTTCTAAAAATTGGTCAGTCAGTAGTATTTCACTCATTCGGACTCAATGCCAGATTGGCCATGTTTGATATAAATATAAAAAAGGGATTTTTTATCATGGATTCATTGTATTTAATGACAGTGGGGACATAAAACGACTGATGATTTCGATGGTGAAGAGTATTTCGCGTGCCAGCATTGCGACTACAGGAACGCATGCTATGGGTCCATCCGCTCCGCTCGCTTCCGCTCAAACGAGCATCGTTCTAACGAGAATAAGAGCGCAGTAGGTGCTCAGTGTTTTTCGCGAATCGTGCAATGGAAACGGAAACCTTTTAGTGAGTCGCCGCTGTGGGGAAACGGAGGAACCTGAACCTGTCGCCGGCCATCTCCTGCGTATTTAGAGCGAATGCACTTTGAATTGTTTAAGAAGTCTCAGAACTGGCGACCGAATAAAGCGAAAAACAAACTGAAGCCGGCACAGGTGTGCTTGGTTCCGTTGTATTAAAACCAATAACAACTTGACATGTAATTATTATTAAACCAGTAACAACTTGACATATAATAATAATTATTAACTTTGTTGACATTTTTAAGTGCGTCGCTTCCCTATGTCGGTAAATATTGTACTATATGAATTTTATTGGTATTTGTCACTTACCGTGGTCAGATAAATCTTCGTTGACAAAAATATCAAATACCTAAAACTTATAAGTAAATTCACACTGAATTTAGAAAAACGGCATTATGAATGAATTCACGCCATTTTTGTAAACTATTACTTTTGTTGTTCCATCTCTGGTTCACGTCAATTCACCATCACCACCACCCCTTTAAAGTGGGGACTGCTGGGGCACGGGCCATCCCTATGGATGGAAGAATATAAGTAGATTAGGCCATAACCCACGCTGGCCCAGTGCGGGTTGGTGGGTTGTAACGACTGCAGATGCAGCCGGGATCAACAGTTTAATGTGCCTTCCGAAGCACGGAGGAACTCGAGATAATAAATTTTTGGTCACCATCCAATGACGTGTCTTAGCGAACATTGCTTAGTTTACGCAATTGCGGGCCAAGCGCGCTATGCCATGCCACTGCTCTAGCGAGCTCCTCACATAAATTAATTTATCATAATTCGCGTCTGCTAGACAAGTCTATTTAGCATAGTTGAGGACGCAAATTGAGATTCATGTGAGTGATGTTTTTTCTACACTTGAGCAGCGCGCACACTTGACCAATTGTAATTAAAATGTAAATGAACAGAGCGACATTCGCTTTTCGCACCCCTTTGTGTATACACCCCTGTCCAACGGCATATACTAATGAAACGGACTTGTACGAACGAACACGAGGTATTCCAATTTTACGTAATCTTCGCCGTCTGTTTACTTCAACTTAATTATTAGCTTGAAAACGTGGGAGTTAATTCACCTCCCCTTCGTGGTTAATTATACCTCCCCTTCGGGGATGAAGAGGCGTGATTTATGAAGTATGTATCTAATTTAATATGTTGAATCTTGGAATCCTTTTGATACATACATGTCCAATGTTTACCGTATTTCTTTAACGATTGATGAGTCTGTGTAGGTAATGATACCTTATAGAAAAAAAAATGATTTTTATTTATTTACTTAAATTAAATAATTAGAGCGGAACAGGATATCGTCGATACTGATTGCGCTCATAACATCAAACATTAAATTTTTATTTAACATTCAAGCTAGTAACAATTATTGTTGAAATTTGAATATAGTTTTGACATAGGAGTGACTTCCGACGCACTTTACAACATGTAACCCGTGTTAAAATAGTCATAAAAATACTATAGTGTTATTAAAAAACCAATACAACGATAAACTTCTCTCCCAGCAAACATTTAATATTTACTCCTTTTGTTTCAGTTTAGTATCAAACCGAAGTCAGTCGAGCGAAGTCAATGCTTATCCTACGGGAAATTAAATCGTACAGCCATATAGGGCAAGCACTCATTGGCTAACACAGTCGGGATCCACTTTACACGAGTATGTTTTGATTTTGTCGTGTAATGTAATATGGATATTAATTAATCCTAGAATAGAGTCAGTGTAGGAACTAAAAGGAGTTAAACATCCCCATCGTGATCATCATCTCCAGCTCTTTAATGTCCCACTGCTGGGGCACGGGCTTCGCTATGGAAATATACGGAAAATGGACCATAGCCCACCACTCTGGCCCAGTGCCGATTGGTGGGTATAAACGACTGCAGATACAGCCGAGACCAAGGGCTTAACGTGCCTTCCTAAGTACGAAGGAACTCAAGATAATAGTTTTTTGGTCACCCATTCAATGACCAGCCTTAGCGGACATTGCTTAGTTTACGCGATCGCAGTCCGAGTCCGCATAGTTCCAATATACATCTAAAGGAAAACGTTAAATTATAATTTTAATAATTAAAAATACTGTAAAAGCATCACACGTTACGTTTACGCCCCAAAACAATACGTATACCGCCCCATAATTATTATATATGTTAATAAAACTTTTCACCGCCTGTTTTGCACTCTCTGTTTTACGATTCCACGCAAACAGTTTTGCCTTCAACAACTTTTGCTTGAGCGAATTTTCGCTAATATCAAAGCTTTGCAAACTCCACCCAAAAAGTTGTGAAATAACTATAATATTAGGATGTGAACATATCTAATTGTGAGCGTGCATGAAATTAGAGGCACAGTAGGGTCTTATAGTGATTGACTGGTGAATTGCCGCGAGGCAGATCCCAGACTTTCCCCGCTTAAAGGGCTAGGAGGAACACCGGAGTGGTTTAGTGGGTATTGCTGATGCTTCGTGCGCTGAGCGAGTCCCACACACGCCAGTCGCCTAGCTAACGGCTGGTATGGTGCGTAAAAGCATTCCACTCCGACAAAAAAAAAAAAAAAAGGGTCTTATAGTGACCGATACAATTATTAGAAGGCATAAGTGTTTCGTGTTCGGGAAGTTAACAGCGCAATACTGGGTTTATACGCGGATGACAATAGGCTCGCCATTAAATTTATGATTCTCATGTATCTTATTGATCTCTGAATTAAATTCGAGGTCAATTTCTGAGAATTGGTCAATGCATTGGTGAATTAACATTATTCAAATCGCTGACTGTTGATGGAATGTTCATTGCATATATATCATGAGCTCCTAACAGGCTCCTAACGGTTTTAATCTTAGGGCAATTCTGGATCGATGTTTAGGTATAACCTGTAAGACGTAGGGACGCAGCCCACCGACGCCGTATGTCAAGGTCTAGGCATCATCCGACGCGAGTAGTCTTTTTCAACGTGTTGCTTTTTCTACTGACTTCTACTAATTATTTGTTGGTTTTGCAATCTAAGATCACTACATCACAAGGTTAATTAAGTTAGCAAAGTCTTAATAGCTGCCGGTTTAACACGATAACTTTCTAGTGAGTTCAAATATATATTATTTCCGTCTTATTTAAAACATAATGCTATTTTTGAAGCTATGGAATACTGGGCTAGTCACAATTTATTCCCTGTTTAGGTGCCTAATTCTTTGCAGTCAACGCAAATATTATTTTTTTCATCTATATTTAATATGTCTATGCCGAAGTATCTGCGTAATATATTCACTATTCTCTAAGTGGCTATAATCTCTCTATAATCTCACTAACAAATTTTATTTTGTGCCAATATTATTTAGTCTTTGTGTTTTATTTACAATATTTAAATAACACTCTGTAAAAAGTATGCGCTCATGTTCAAAAGTTACCGCTTTATGAAAAGCCTAGTCATGATAGAGTTTGATTTATATTCTAATAGAAAAGAGCGATAGAGGATATCAAAGTTATCGAATAAGCAGTTTTTAATTAATGTTTCGCAAAGTTTCGACGCTGCGTTGAATAGCGCTCGAACTTGTAGCCAACTATCGCCATCAATATTGAAACAAGTTGACCAAGCTGCCCTATTCCATGTTAACCAATATAGTGTTTCAATAAGGCTAATAATTCTCTTGAGAATTATAAAATGTTTCATTACTGGAGTTGAAGCGCGATTGTTGTAAAATGTTATTAAAGTCTAAATTATAGATCAGCTACTTCGACATTACATTTATATTAAAAATTCTTGATAACTAATTACGTAGCAAATTTTATAAGAATATCTTCTTCATGTTCATAACGTGCTCTCGATAGTATTTGTTGATAATTCAGTCTGTCTCTATCATGAAAGTAATCTTGTTTTTATGATAAATAAATCGATGTAAAAAAGAAGAAGAAGCCAAAAAAATACGTCACAATTTAAGACAGTGGTCTGTGTACCATCTCTTAAGTAATACCCTACCGGCGGGTCCCTATATTCTATCAACAGTTAAAAGTGTGCTTACTAAAGCTTAGTTGCCTGACATTTTTGTTTTATTACGATAAATAACACAAGTTGCTAAGCAACTAAGCTGTAGTACGTCCATCTAAAATTGGGACCCGCCGTTAGTGATGTATTAAAACATTTCCTCCAGCATCCATATTGATGGGCCTGAAAATTACGGTTTAATCAGCTGCGTGTTTATTTATAAATTTATCAACATCGGTCTAAGCCCGAACCCAAGCGAGGCTACCTCTACTAGAGCCAAAGAGGAAATTATTATTTCAGTGACTCTTCTCAATGATGCCAAGCTAACATGCTGTCGTAGTAGCCTTTGTTCAAAATATTCGTCTGTTGTATTGTATATTATCTATGTTGGGTAAATTTCCATGGAGAGCTTTATAAGTTTGAAATTATGTTTATATTCCTCTCGAAGAAAATCTAAAACGTTTACACTGCGTAAAATATATTCAATATTCATATTATATTCTGTGTATTAATCTCGTCAATTACACTATCCATATAATATCTCAAATCATCTTGCTTGTTTTGAAAGTGGCTAATACTGTATTTCAGAGTTACTCGAAACAAATCAAATAACAGAAAGTTCTCGAATGCAACGCGGAGTTGCCGTTTCCGAGAGGGCAGATTCAATAGAATATATTTGTCAATTTGCGGCCGGGCGTCCGCTGCGCTCGCTCGCAATGCGGCCTTCGCTCGCGTCGCTCACGTCGCCGCGGCGCTTGACGCATTCTGATCGACGGCGTTGCTACTCACGTTCTACATAGCATTTATATACAAATTCTCCGAGTTGCATACGATTTGGAGTTCTTGATGTTACTAATACATTGTATTGTATGATAATACTGTATCAACTTAACAAATTCTTTAAAATAAAAATTTGTAAACTATACAAAATCTTGTAATAAGGTAACCGGATTAATAAAGTGTTAAGAAAAATATTGTCCTCAATGCGTTTGACAATATATTCTCAGGCCGTTTTAAACCCCTCTTAGGAAAATACATGTATGCATGAACTAAATACATATTGAAATTTCCCCATCCGCCAGTTTTAGCGCGTAAACATGTTGTTGATGGGGCTCCGAGTAAGTTACATCCTCTAGTAACGAGTTGGCCGTGTGCCAGTGTTGGATTACCTTAACCCTTTGGTCAGAGGCTAATGAAAAGTTTTACACTTTTTGAACACACGTCTATGTAGCTTACAGAAATAGGTCTTATCGGTTTCAATATTTTAATAAAATACTAAGGCATTAAAGATTACAAATTTTAAATACAAACTTTTACGTTCGCTCGCGTTGATGTCTATATAAACTTACAAAGTCATCATAATCATTAGAAATAACAAAATGACAGCAGCACGTCAATTAATGAGTGTTGTTGTAATGATTGGTGTATACAATTTTGATACTTTGGGTTACATTGATGAAAATGTCATAGAGATAAATAATTCAGTCTATTTTACTCACTCCAAGCTTGCGATGAAATAATTTTTAAAATCGGTTTTGTGGTTTGGGCGCGAAAGCGTAACGAACGAACACACTTACTTTTGCATTTATAATATTATTTAGGATTATAGAAGTTTCTTGGTTACTAAACTGGGGTATTATAGTCTTATTATTGACGGCCGCCTTGGTCGAATGCTCAGATTGCTGGGTATTGGCCAAGAGGTCCCGGGTTCGAATCCTGGTGGGGCAAACTTTGTGATGACTACAAATGTTTGTTTCCTAGTCATGGTTGTGTATATGTTTATGTAGTATATTTTCAACATTTTTATACATAATTATATTAAAAATATGTCCGTCATCTAGTATCCATAACACAAGTGCTTAGGCTTCTTACTTTGGGCTAGATGATAGGTGTGAGTGTAAAAATATTATTATTATTATTATTATTTTGTTCTTTTATGTTTCTCAGCATAAGCTGGTGATGAACATTAAATAGGCTACGGGCTGCATGCACCAAGTAACCTATTTAGTCATTATTATGAGTTGTATCGTTATCATTTTGTATCAGTGTTTAATATTGCTACTTTCTGCATGGTAACATATGCAGAAAGCAGCAATATTAATGTGCCCTCCTGGGGATCGAACCCGAGACCTCTGGATCTTAATTCCGGTGGGCAAACCACTAGACCACGGAGGCCACGGTTAAAATGAGGTTTTAGTATATGCTCCGCCACCACACATCGAGACGCGCTCCACTGCGGCGGGCAATCCCGTAGCATCACATCAGCAGAGGCGGCGGCCTTGGTCGGCCAGGGTCGGACCTTGGCCCGTTGGCAGCCAGCCAGCGCGCCCTTCACCACTCTCGCCCCTATCGATTCTGCTCTCCGAAAATATGTATACAGTCCAGTGCCTCTAGCGCGAACTTTTAGAAGTTTCGTAATGTAATCATATATCAACAAAGCACTCAATGTATGAACTACATTCGTAGGAACTAGCTTCAATGATCATCATCCTGTTATTGCGACGTTTTTGATATTTTTTAACCTACGTAAGTTTGCTCTCCAACAAATTTTACGTGACAAAACTTTCGCATTCCTTTAAAGCCATCCTTCATCAGTTTCGATGCCACAGTTCGTCAAAAATCAAAAGACTCACGGAAATAGTTCATAAAGCAGATATTATTTCATTGTTATCCATAACTATTGATTTATTTTCATCCGCTTTTAGAGTTGATTTTATATTATTGAAGTACTTAATACTGAATTATTAATATTTTCCTGACTTAGATTTAGATTTAATTTTCTTGGTTTTGCTGTGGCAATTAGAGACGACAATTAGCGTTAATGAGTATTCTTGCCTGTTGTCTAGATTTAAATGTTTTTTTTTACATAATATACTCATTAAAGTTAATTGACGTCTCTGAGTTCGGTCGTTAGAGTGCTTTCTCGATTACGATTCGAATCTTTGAAAAGTTCGTGCTTGGGGAACTGAATGTCGACGCGTGCCACTGCTTGCGTAATAATACACAACGCCATGTAAGTTGAACTTCAGCTTCGTGTCGTTCACAAGGCAATCGCAATGGGTGCGATTTCAGATTATAGTTTTTCTACATAAAAAATGGTTAGTACTTCAGCGTAGTAACCTTGAAGCGCCTATATTAAGATTTGCTGGATTTACCTATGTTATGTAGATATGTATCAGAGATCTTGATCATTACAGCTCCGGAGATAATCGAGGGCAGACAAGAGTAAATCGTTATTTAATATAACGTCTATAGACGCCCGAAAATGGGTGTGTTATTATTAGACAGAACGATTAGTAGCTGATTTGACAAAGATCAGCCTCTATTTTAATGCACTTACTACCGCACTCAGAGACGTCAATTAACTTTAATGAGTACTTAATGTCAAACAATGACAATTAAAACTAGACCACAGGCCCAGCAAGAACAGCGACTAGTTTTGAATTGTCATTTTTTGACCTTAAGTACACATTAACGTTATTTGACGTGTTTGAGTACGACAGTTAGGCATGCAGCGCGTTATCATTGCACTCGCCAGTATGACGGAGAGTGACAGCGCATTTTGCCATGTTAACAGCATTATGAAGTGGTCGCCCGCCGCGCAATTACCAAAGCCAATAAGGTTCAAATTGCAATAATGAGGTGGTCTTATTCATAACCGCCGACTTGTTGTCGAGTCGCGCGGAAATTGGAATGCAGTGGCCCGTGCCCTAGTGCTGGCTGCTGCCTTCCTCTGGGATTTTAACGCTACGACGGGAAATATTTGAGATAGTTACAATGTAGCCACTTCCTGTCTGTATGCACAAATTGAGACTTAACCAAGGGGTATCTTTTGATGGCTGAGTACCTAGATGTCTTTTGAGTAACATAAATAGGTTGCGCTGTTGTGCCACTAAAATACTTTTGCCACACCTGACCATAAAGTGTGCTTTTTCTCCCGCTACGCGTACGAAAAATCCCACTTCATGGTCAGGGGGTGACATGATCTTTCCTTGGGCGATAAAAAAGAAGCCTCAGATCGCATTTTAGACGCCCTCGCCTTCAGTTCGGGCGTTAAATACTTGCGTTCGGGGCATTCTTTGTTTTATCGCCCTTGGTATATGACTCGGTATATGAATCTACTATTTGTTTCATGTTTCATTAATTTTTCCAAATTTTTTTTTATTATACTGACTTGAAGACTATAATTTTTCGATTTTTTTTCTAGTTAACATTTTCTTTGCTAAAATGTAATGTCGAAGCGTAATTATTGATCATGTCCACAAGAGATTCGTCCAATTTGTTTGCAAGAGAATAGTTTCTAATTATGCTAAGCGAAGTTGTGTAGTGGCTGATCGAGATAGGTGGCCTGAGTACATCCCTATTTGATTATGAGGTGGCAGCGGTGCGATAGAAGCTCAAGCCGATGGGAATCGACCGCCGATATGCCCAGCGCTGTGCAGCCGCGCATGGCGCACTCTGGGCTGGGAGCCGCCCCTGTAATTGGACCACGATTAATTGTTTTCACTGTTACCTGTGAAAAATAATTATTGATTGTAAACAAATTGTGAAAACAACTATTGATGTTGACGATATGACTAGGTGAGACGAAAACTAAGCATTCCGTGGATTCACCGTTGGGTCCACAGAAGAGAAGGCAGTGGCAGCGCTTGGCAGTGACTTGTGACCCAAGTAAAGGTTTACGGGGGTTTTACCTTCACTACATATTGCCCAAACTTCAATGAATATTATATATAACTTGCCATGTTTATTAATATCTTGGCATGTAAATTCAATATAACGACATACAATTTTGCGTGCTAAGGACAGAGCATAAATTAATATATTACATTACAGCTGTTTCTCCCTGAAAAAGCTAGCAATTGTGCACTAATAAAGCGTACAAAGGATAAACAAGGATAAGAATTTCTAACCACCAAAATCTTTGTGATAAACAAGAATTTATAACCTGCTTACACGCAAGTGTTTAGCTCTATGTAGGCGTCAGTTACATAAATACATACATACATAAATCACGCCTATATCCCCG
This sequence comes from Cataclysta lemnata, assembly GCA_963931975.1. NCBI lineage: Eukaryota > Metazoa > Arthropoda > Insecta > Lepidoptera > Crambidae > Cataclysta > Cataclysta lemnata. The sequence goes on from OZ008352.1 coordinate 14,457,304, forward strand.
AAGGGGTAGGCAGAGGTGAACTAGCACCCACGTTTCGCCAATTATGTTAGGTGTCATGTAATAGGTGGCGGGCCTATTGCCATTAATCGGGCACAAAAATCGCAGTACATTGCTAGGTGGTATAAGAGGAACGCTGCAGCCCATTCAGTTACATGTTGTATATTTTATATACGCACTGCAACTCGAGCGAGTTCTGAATTGTAGCAGCAATAAACATTCGCTATTGAATCTGATGTATAAGTTGTATGTTCTATAAGTTGTTGTATATTGTACATCATTCAGTGCCAGTGCGCAGTGATCTAAAGCTCTCGCCGCCACCAGACTCTCTCAATTTGCATTTAAATGGGCTCTCATAATGAATCCCCGTTGACACTGTACAAAAGTGCAATAAATATTCTGCAAAATATATAATACCACTCGTGGTGTTGACTGCAAATCAGCGCGTTTTGTTTTGTACTAGTTTTAGATCCAATGTTGTTATTTAATTTAAATCTAATTTGTGACGTCTACTACGCTTGCTGTAAACATAACTTTTGCATAAACATAACTAAGTATAATTTGGTTAAAGCTATCACATCGCATTATGTGGTAATTAACTCTAGGAGGTATCATGAGTATACACACAGATTGTAAACATAACTTTTGCATAAACATAACTAAGTATAATTTGGTTAAAGCTATCACATCGCATTATGTGGTAATTAACTCTAGGAGGTATCATGAGTGTATGTTAAACAAATAGTGCACACACCTAATGATATATATTGCAAAATATTATATTGAGCTTTATTTGATTAAGCAATCGAATTGGTTTCTCGCGTGGTGACGACAGAGAATACAAACCACTTATACCTCCTGCGGCTGTCATACAAGGCCACTATGGGATATAGGCGTAATAAGGCATTTACTAAAATGATTCTGTGCTAGGTAGATGGCAATAGACTCGCCCTTGTTAATTATATAGGAACTAAGATAGCTGGTGAGTGTAAGTAAAAAGTACTGCCTACTCCTTTGTGAACATTTGTTTGTGTATGATAATACTTTCCTTACATTAAACATTTACATAACTTGCACAGATTTTAAAATGAAAGAGGTGCAGACAGATAATGGCGGAAATGGTGAAGTCCATAGCAACTTACAGTTTAAATAAAAATCAAGGGCCACTGCCCCCGTTATGCTATAAATGCACTGGAGGATCACATCACTATATAACTAGCGTTAGTTGTTAGTGTTAGTCTGCTCACAGAAAGGAATCCCATTGTGACACACTATTACTAAAAATATGAAGCTTAAGAACATACACATACATAAAACACGCATACTAACACCCACGTTTCGCCAATTATATAAGCTCCCATGTAATAGAAATTGCAGCGAGAAAGAACACCATTAATGAAAAGCAAAATATTTGTCTTGCCAATGGTGATGTGCTCCAAATGAAACACATTTTTTTGAAACAGAGGCCTTATTTTCTTATTACAGTTGCCAGTTTTCTGTGAAAGCATTTTCCGCGTAAGGGCGGTTTCAGATTAGCGTAATTTTCTGCGCGTATACGATCGTTTCAGCATACGCGCTTACACGCGCACTACATTACGCGCTTCAAAAACCTGACACGCGCGTAAACGAGCATATTTCAGCGTCTTCGCTAGAACAGGTACTGGTGCCTTGTCAGTATCAACTTAGAACGAGCTTAGAAGCGCGTCAACGGTCGTACGAGTTGAGCGTGTGACAAAAGGCACACCCAGACGCGCCTAAATGGGCTTCCAAAAACGAGCTTACTGCCGCACTCAGAGACGTCAATTAACTTTAATGAGTATTTAATGTCAAAAATTTTTATTCAAATCTAGACCATAGACCCGGCAAGAATAGCGACTAGTTTTGAATTGTCATTTTTTGACGTTAAGTACTCATTAACATTATTTGACGTCTCTGAGTGCGGCAGTTAGACGCGCGTATAAAACGCTAATCTGTAACCGCCCTTACGGAATAAGGCGGCTCTCCCAATTCATTTGGATTCTGCTGTCTGCAGCCCTTTTGCGCGTCGTGTGTGTAATAAGTGGCGCAAATGATGCGTGCTGCGTGACGACGTGACACAGAGGCGGTGTCCTGTCACTCAGCCGCGGCACAATGGCGTGACATCGTTAACTGGTAAAAGCTAGTCATGTCGTCGGGAAGGGTTCTGGATCTGGATCATAACTGCCACGTAATTGTAGCTGGTTACAGTGGAAATGGAGCTTTGGCCAGCAATTCCTGATACATACATAAATCATACCTGATAAGTAAAAGTGATAAAAAAACTACAAAAATATTTAAGAACAAAATAAGCAGTTAAGAAAAAGTTGATTGCTTAAAAAATTAAGTTGCTTTTCCACTACATTTGAAAAGCATACTTTTACTTATTGCTTTTGCTTTTTTTCCCATTACTACCTGATTATAGGAGCCCAAAGGGGTAGGCAGAGGTGAATTAACGCCCAAGTTTCGCCAATTCAGTTAGTTCCCATATATCGGGCACATAAATCGCAGAATATTGGTAGGTGGTTTGAGCACATTAATCGCAGAATATTTATCCTTAGTCGCCTTGTACGACACCCATGGGAGAGATTGGTGGTGGTGACAATTGTATTCTGCTCTGCCGTCTTAACACATCATAGTCTTAATTATACCCGCTTTGGGTATTTTATCATATGAAATTATATTTATTTTCGTCGTGTGGTGACGGCAGAGTAGAATATAATTGTCACCACCTCAAATCTCCCCCGTGGGGGTCGTACAAGGCGACTAAGAATCAATCAGTGATGAGGAATGGGCAGCATTTCCTCCAGCGTTCCCTCTTATACCATCTAGCAATGTACTGCCACTTTTGTGCCCGATAAATGGCAGTTGGCGAAACATGCGTGCTAGTTCACCTCTGCTTACCCCTTCGGGGATATAGGCGTGATTTATGTATGTATGTATGTATTTATTCAGAAGAATATCTAGGGGATAATTATAGGTCTTTAAACAAATGTTGTTGGATCATATACGTGTCCATGCGTATGTATATGTAAGCGTCAAGTCCGTACTTGATGAAATCGCGCTGTGCATGCAGCGTAATAATTAATGTATCAATTAACCCGGTTCGGCTCAGTTCCACCAATGCCGTCGGGGAACCACTTTGGGGAATTAAATTAGTAAGTAGAAACGGTTTTTTCGCTCCGGAAACTACCGCCCCCGCTGTGTGCTCGGGACGCAATAAGGGGCGAACTGTTTGTTCTCAACTGTGCTTCTAGTAATAAGCGGAGGTATTGGCAATGATCTTGCCCACGAGTGTGAGCTCGGTAGCGCAGTGGCTTTACGCGCTCGGTCTGCCCGGCTAGCCACGAAGGACCACCGAAACACGATATGCTGTATGTAGCTACTTATCGCTTTGAACTATCAAAAATCATTGTATTTTTTTTTTCATCGCCATTAGGAGGGACCTTTGACCCATTACGGACCTTGGTACAGGTTACATATAGGTTTTGCGGGGCCAATTATGGGTCACCAAATATTCATTATACAATATGCAACCGAAATGACGCACGGCCCTACCCATACTACCCTACCCTACCCATGCTAACATAGTGATATAAATGTTAAAATAAACTATTTTGAATTATTGATATTAGCATATTTTTTATATGACTCTCTGCCGCACTCAGAGACGTCAAATAAAATTTTTGACATTAAATACTCATTAAAGTTAATTGACGTCTCTGAGTGCGGCAGTAAGATAGCATGCGTAGTGTTCAGGTGTGCATTATTTATAATGCATGTTGTAAACTCCAAACACAAGTACTGTATGTATTAATAAGATTTGTGTGCATTCTAACTGCTGTACCTGCAATGTTAACTGAACAGTTGTCTCGAAATGTGCAATTAGCTTAGTTGTTTTTAGCTCGAGATAAGTGGATCACGACGGTAATCCCATTAGGGGGAACTGCCGGGGTTAGTTGAAATTCTTTATTGTTGGAAAAATGCTGCGGCCACGAATACTTAAACTAAATTGGCTGAAGTTTTGACATTCTGACTTCAAGTAGTATCTTTGAAATTTAAATTTAATTTAGGTGGTAATCATTTTAATCTGTCCAAATTTCAAATTTTGCTGTTTGTTAAATTTAATGGCACATTTAGTGGTTCCCTTTAAGTAATTGTATTATTTTTAAAAGTTTTGCATTTGTTGGTAATCCAAATGAATTAATTTTATTTCTTTTATTTATGTAGGTACATTTTAAATTTTAATCTGGTCACTGTCCGATCCCCTATTGATTATTCCATAAAAAAATGATAATTATTACAAAGTCCCCGCGTAACTGTCAACAGTGACAGTGATGTACTAAATAACTGAACACAGAAACGAAACTACTTTGATTACTTGGCGAGATCTTTTCTAAGTTGTGCATCTGATGTGAGCGAAAGCTACGTAACTTTCCCATCCAGCGACACAAGTTAAATTACATCGGAGACTAAGATGCCTCGAGATTTACTGCTGCTAACATTAGGTGGTTTGTTCAGGAACAGTGCAGCGTCTGGACAACTGTTGTTTCACTCGGTTCCGAGGTCGAATAGGAATAGGCGAGCTATAAAACCTCATTGAGCTACACTAATATGTCTCCGGCGGCGGCGGCGAATGAATCCTCGGTTTTTTTTCTTTGTTGTATAGGGGATTTTTATACATAGTGTCGTGTGGCGACGGCAGAACAGAATACAATTGTCACCACCCCAATCTCTCCCACGGGTGTCTAACAAGGCGACTAAGGTTAAAGACAGCGATAAAGGAAACTGATTGAACTGATTCTTTATAAGTATGTGTGTATAGTTGATAGGTCGTAGGCTATTTTTAAAGCCTTAGGTGATAAGGGCAAAAGGACGTTGGCCTGAGGGCCTAGCCAAGTGGCTCATCTGTTCGAACGCATAGAATACAAAAGTATGAAACTGACGTATTTTTTTTCTTTGTAATATTACGTCAGTTTCATACATTTTGCATACTATACGTTGGATAGATAGGCCACTTGGCTGGGGGGGCAGGTCAGCTAGTGTAAAATAACAATTCGAAATAGATTTGTTAGATTTTTTTGTTAAAAATTCAATTTTGCTAAAAATTCGTTTTATTGTAGCCATCAGAGAAGTGACTCGCGATAGCGTATGTTTTTATTGGCTCCTTTATTGTTGTTCGCTTCCATTAGGACTGACATGAACGCTCCCGGTTGCGAGCAGAACACATTTATATTTCAGCGGGAGCGAAGTCTTCCTCGACGAGTGAACGCTGGGCTTTATACATTTTTTGTTCGGAACATATGAAATATTATCAGAACTACTGACAGCTGCATCTTTGTATTTTTATTATTCACACAAGTGTTTCGGAGCAAACAATCAAATGAGAATGGGACGGACGTCTTTGCGTACTTACTCATTTTGCTTTCTGGCATTCATTACATTTCAATGGATTCTGTTTGGTTGAAGTTATTTAATAGAGAGGAAATTCACTTCCATCAGCAAGTAAGTGCTTACTTATGATAATTTCACATAAACTTATCCTAACCCGGACACCGTAATAGTAAATAGTTCAATTTCAAAGTATGCGTGTATATTAAAAAACACGCCATCTAGGTATACAATAATAATTATTCAGTCGTATTTACAAAGTCTGCTTCAAAACAGATATTATTATGCAATAGTATGTATTTAGGGGTCAATCGCGGTTTCACGGTAGCGTTCCGTTTTAGGGTCCGTTCACACAGACCAGCTCGGGGAGGAGAGCATACTTTGAACGCGTTTAAAATAGAGTTTTGAGTGATTGCAATAAGGTTCCTGAAAATTACACTTATTTTTGTATAGAAATGCTCGAGATCCGCTTGAAGCAAATATAGTGACATGTAAAAAGATGTAATGTAAAGAATTGAGAAACGGATGCTCGCTTGGTTTGGTCACGTCGAAAGAATGGATGAAAGGAGAATGACAAAAAGGCGGAAGTGAATGGAGAAATGGGAAGGGGATGGCCTAGGCGGATCGTTCATAATCAAATTGAAAGTCTATTAAAAAAGGCCAGGTCAAGAGTATCCGAAACTGACGGGCATGCATGAAGAGATTAATGAGATTGGATGAAGCGAAAGAAGTATGTAGGTAAGGATCGTAGCAAGTGGATCTCTACCTACCCCTGTGAGATCAAGGCGTGTGCATGTAAAAAGAATCCATAAGTCAATAATTCTAGACTCAATTTTAAATGCGATATGAATCTGCTCTCATCTCCGAGCGGGCCTGAACGGGCACTTATGTAACGCGTCCGAAGTTTGATGAACTATTCGTGTCCGGGAATGTTCGCAATTTGCCCGCGTTCGTCGAGAGAGCGGCTCCGTGGAAATATCGAGCACCCGCGCCTCGGGGACTGGCGCTCCATTTGCGTTGGCCTACTAAGATTCGCGATTGCGAACTGGATGGCGGACGTATTATTGGTTTTATTGCTCGAGTGGGCGAATGACTGGCTTCATCAGTTTCCATTTTGTTTTATGGGTGCGAGGAGCTTGATAGTGCAGTGGCTTGGCGCGCTCGGCCTGCGATTGCGTAAACTAAGCAACGTTTGCTAAGGCCGGTCATTGGATGGGTGACCAAAAATTTATTGTCTCGAGTTCCTCCGTCCTTCGGAAGGCGCGTTAAACCGTTGGTCCCAGCTGCATCTGCAGACGTTAATACCACCAATACCCGCGGGACCAGCGTGGTGGGTTATGACCCATTCTCCCTACATTCTTCCATCTATAAGGAAGGCCTATGCTCAGCAGTAGGGACATTTACGGCCACCTTGGTCGAATGCTCAGATTGCTGGGTATTGGCCCAGGTCCCGGGTTCGAATCCTGGTAGGGGGATGACCACAAATGTTTGTTTCAGAGTCATGGTTGTCTATATGTTTATGTATGTAGTATATTTTCAACATTTATATACATAATTATATTAAAAATATGTCCGTCATCTAGTATCCATAAACACAAGTGCTTAAGCTAGTTACTTTGAGCTAGATGATAGGTGTGAGTGTAAAAATATTTATTATTATTATTATTATTTATTTAAAGCCTGGTTATACAAAACTGTCAAATATCTCTAATCGATTATTCACCTTAACTTGTATGATGTAAACCTGAAAGTCGATTGAGAAAATTTGACATTTTGTGGTAAACTGACGTACTGACAATATTACTATGTTGAGCCGCATACAATCGGAGACCTGTCTAATATTCTCACCTATGCTCTTACACTGGACGCAAATGTAATTTATCCCCTAAGTCCCCTTAGCGAAGAAAGGGTTGTATTAATAACGTCCATGTCTGTTTACTAATAGCATTCAGCCTACTTACGCCAGGTCTCTATTTGATAGGGGGTGAATCTGTATCCAAATTGTATCTTTATCAACGTTAGTGGCCTTATCGTACCGTCAGGCCATCGTATTTTGGGCTAGCCTGTCTTTTTGTCCCAAAGCTACTAAACCCTAGTGCCTGATTTCTATATTTTAAAATAAAGTCAAAGTAAAGCCTCCCTTATGATTAATTCTCATTGCGCCGACAATTTTTTTTTAATGGTTGACTGGGAGATAATGCTTTAAAAATCAAGTCCTCTATTTGTTTCAGTTTTAAATTGTGCAATGAAGATTAAAATAAATAAATAAATGATTACACTCAGTCCTCGGTTCACCTTCGCATTGGCACAGAGTGTGCAATGTATGTTATAGGTATAGATAGATGAACCAATCTGCTCTCACGACCCGGTGTCGGCATCGATCCAGAATTTTTGATATAGGTAATACATGTTTGTGACCTCAGCCGGGTGTCATGTGTGTCACGGGTGCCACAGTGGAAGACGTGACGGGAATAAGCGAGTGTATTAAACATTAATGCTGTTTGTAGGGGCGTGTCGGTTTAAATCTCAGTCAAGTATTGTGTCATTTTTCTGAGTTGCCCTGCGGTGACGGCAGAGCGGAATACCATTGTCACCACCCCCAATCTCGTAGAAAGCGACTAACTAAGCGATGAGTAACGGACAGCTCTTGTGCCTAACAAAATACTGCGATTTACGTGCCCGATAGATGGCAATAGGCTTACTAGGCGATTTATGTAGATAAATTCACAATTGCCTATGCAATCTTAGTCGATAATATACAACCATTTACAAAATTTGTACATCCATTTAGGATAGTGACACGACGATGCTTCAAAATCGCGCAGTTCGATTATCAACTCGCGATTCCTTCGCTTTGGTAATTCCATTTCGGATCCGTATGATACAACAAAGAAAAATAATCCACGATTCTGCACGTCTCGTCGTCTCATTCAGGAAAAACATACACACATAACCCCCCAAAGGGGGGTAGGCAGAGGTCGATTAAACACCAACTTTTAACAGCCATATGTATGTTATGTCATTTGTAGCCTATTAGTGAATTAAAGTTAAAATGGACCCACTCTGATTTCCTCGTGGACATGCATTTGATAAATATTGAAACAATTGTCCATCAATGTTTCAATTGAAGTAACCAGCGCAAGGTCCTGGGTTCGATTCCCATTCAAGTCTTCCTGGCTAGCTACCGCCATCTTATGAAAATCTGTCGCCATAATAATAATGTTAACACCAGCATTATATTGTGTTCCGAAAATTTGTTATAAGATAGTCAGCCCCTCTGAGGTTGACAGTTCCAGGTGAAACCTGATTCCATCTTCGGTCTTTATCGTCACTTACGATCAGGTGAGATGAAGCCCAGGAGCTTTCCCTATCTAGCATAAAAAAAAACTTGTGCAAACGTGTGATAGCGCAGAGTGAGCGATGCCGTTTGGCCACAGCAATTTCCCAAGGGAGTCGCCAAGGTACAAACTTGATAACACCATCTGGCGGAAACGCGTTTTGGACAGGCCGCGCGCGTGCCCGCCCGCCGCCAACTTAACTTTTTCCACACAAGTTAGCCGAATTAAACTCGGGAGTGCGCTGCGGTATTATAAATTCCGGGCTTTGTGTATTTTGTGGCGCTCGCTTGCTCTGTTGTTTCTGAAAGCGGTTCTCTTTGGGAGCTCACTGTGTTTCCTTTAGGTTTCTTTACGTGTTACTCGTTTCGTTTTGGCCCGAGATCTAATGATTAATTAATGTCTTTCTTGAATTGAGCTATTTATTGCATTTGACGGCCGCCTTGGTCGAATGCTCAGATTGCTGGGTATTGGCCAAGAGGTCCCGGGTTCGAATCCTGGTAGGGGCAAACTTTGTGATGACCATAAATGTTTGTTTCCGAGTCATGGTTGTGTATATGTTTATGTAGTATATTTTCAACATTTAAATACATAATTATATTAAAAATATGTCCGTCATCTAGTGTCCATAACAAAAGTGCTTAGGCTACTTACTTTGGGCTAGATGATAGGTGTGAGTGTAAAAATATATATTAAAAAAATATATATTTATTATTAAAAAAAAAAACATTTAAGTGAAAAGTATTTGTCTGGGTTATAGTCGAAACTATACGGCTACGTTATACCTAGTTTGTTTTTGATAGTTCATAGGTTTTAGCCGTGTGCAGTGTGGTGACGGCAGAGTAGAATACAATTGTCACCACCCCAAATCTCTCCCGTGGGTGTCGTACAAGGCGACTAAGGATAAATCAGTGACAAGGAATGGGCAGCAGCGTTCCTCCTATACCACCTAGCAATGTACTGCGACACTTTTATGCCCGATATATGACAATAGGCTCGCCACCTATTACATTAGACCTAACATAATTGGCGAAACGTGGCCGCTAGTTCACCACTGCCTACCCCTTCGGGGATATAGGCGTGATTTATGTATGGATGTATGTATAGGTTTTATAGGAATACCTGCAGTATTGGGTTGTGACGGACTTTGGAGCTTATTGGCTGTTTTGTTAGCGGGCATGGTGTGGCCACGCTGGGCGACAGAACAGAAATATTACTAATTATATCTTCTTTGCGAAGAGTTATGCTGTCATGAATTTGGTGATGAAAGTAATGTACTAATTTTTCTTTGTTTGTTTCAGGTAAGTCTCAGAATTGACACTGTTCATTATGGTTATATGAGGTGCATATTGAGACAAAGTTTGTTACAGCGAGTACAGAGGTAAGTGACTTTCAACCGTAATAATAAAAAATATAAATAGGTCTTTATAAGGATTCTCTAAACTATTTGACTAAGTTGTAAATTTTGATACTTTTACCGACCCGTCCGATTATAAAACCGTTGGTATAAGAAATATAAGAATACCAAAGCGTGCAGAAATATTTTTTTAGCAAACCTATCTGTACCCAGTTATCTGTTCATTACGGAGCTGATAACCTCAGGAACGCAATAAACGGGGTCCTGTCCACAAACATGTCCCAAATTACAGATGTGACTTTATTAATGATCGGAATGTTTTGCGGACGTAATTTTGGATATTGCGCGCTGATACAGTATTAGTGGGAGAAACATTCCTACTGTTTAGTTTTCCATATAAGTTATAAATAGAATTATGGCATGCTAATCTTTCAAAATAATGTTGAAACTTTTAAGGATAGAAGACCTGAATGTGGATGCACATTTATAATTTGGCTGCCATCAAATGATTCATATGCCTATTGGATGTTCTTAAATACAACACTTAATTGTTGTTACATAACAACTTTATTGAAAGCTTCAATCTCGCTTAGTAATCTTCGCCTTGTAGACAATGTTTTTATTTTTTTTTATTAATCTTATGTACGATTTATTAGTGAGCTATCAAGACAAGACAATCTTATATCCTCTATTTGGTTTAACACACAAAAAAGTGCCCATTCTTCCTGCCAAACGTAATAAATATTAAATCCAAACCTATAAACAATGAAACTTGAGAGCAACTTCCACAAGAAATACTTGTTTCCGAACAAAATGGTAACTAAACGGTACTCGAAGTTTACGACTAATAAATTATTCGGAACTTGAAAGTTGTTAGAGAAAAATCTGCGCCCGGGAACACACCACAAACACCGAACAAGTATGACCGCGTCAGCGCTGTAAAGACACCTGAATTACTTATGAGTGTCGGAGTTTGTTTTGAGGCGGAGCCAACCAACTTGCTTCTGGTGCTTCGTGCGTCGTATTGTTACACACGGGGATTACAATTATGAGCCATACTTCCAAGTATGCTTTTTTGAAATACCGGACTATACAAGGTGTAACAGAGAGGTGTAGTAATATTTAAAGGGGTTATTCAGGCCATCAAACTGAACAAGTTCGAAATCTCAGAAAAAATAAACACTCCCCCATACAAACTGTTGTCAGCTGGTTCTCTGCTTATTAAGGGGAAGTGATTTTTTTTCTTTGAGATTTCGATTTTGGTCCCTTAGCGAAAGTTGTTCAGTTTGATGGCCTGAATAACCCCTTTAAAATATGACTACACCTCTCTGTTACACCCAGTATATTATACACTGAGGCAACATTGTAATTGGAGCCATACTACTAAGTATTTTAACATTGCTTTTTGCTTGTTTGGAATTCCTGATTATATTACTCATCGAGACATCAGAAAACTGGAATTTTTTTGACAATGTAAGGAAATTTAATTCAACTAATGTATTTCGTGCCTCATTATAAGATGGTCTTCCTCTACCTCGGAAGTTGATAGATGTCGAAGTAGAGGAAGATCACTGAAAAGATGGACGGATTGTGTTGTGAGAGATGAGATGATGGGTGAAGATGATGGGTGTGGATAAGGAAATAAGTAACAGAAGAGGATGAAGAATGAGGACTTGCTGCGCGAAACCCAAATAGGACGGGATAAAGGCAGGGTGATGATGATTAAAAGATGGAAATTCTTGTATATTCTATTCTATATATATTCTTGTCTTGTATGAGAAATTGATTCCGTTTGCACAGTCATTTGTCATAGAAATAAATTCCTAATTATTTGTCGCCGTCTGATCTATTATTAACAGGGGCTCCATATTATTATGTAGCTATTGTACATAAATATGTTAGCGTGTGATTGTGAGCATTATGATTATTCAATGAAGACGATCTGGCTGGCTCCATTGAATGGTTCGTATAAGTTTGTTGGGAAATTGTTTTAATCAAACTCGAAATAGATGGAAACAATTTGTCGGGCATCGTTGAGATAGTTGTTGTGTATCATTATGTTGTTTACTTCGCCGAAAGGATTTTCTCCTAGGTTGATTCTGTTCTTGTTTTAGGTCAGCCGACTTATCTTTCAATTTATCGGCATTAGGTTTTATTGGAATTGATTATTGTCTATATTTTGGGATAAGTTTGTATTGTTGTGTAGGTTATTTTAGTCAAGAATGTAAAACTGGCGTACGCCGTGTGGTGACGGCAGAGTAGAATACAATTGTCACCATCCCAAATCTCTCCCGTGGGTGTCGTACAAGGCGACCAAGGATAAATCAGTGCTGAGGAATGGCCAGCACCGTTCCTCTTATATTCGTACAACCTAGCAATTTACTGCGACTTTTTGTGCCCGATAAATGGCAATGGGCTCGCCACCTATTACATGGGACTTGACATAATTGGCGAAACGCGGGTGCTGATTCACCTCTGCCTACCCCTTCGGGGATATAGGCGTGATTTATGTATGTATGGAAAACTGTAGAGTTTGCCGCCTTTTCTATACATCCAAAAAGACCCTACGATTTTCCACTCATTGAAGTAAATTATAAATCTAAAGCTTTAAATTTTTAATTTATAATCACAGTTTATTATTACATGAGTATGATAAATCGACTGTTGCATTTATGCAAATTAGGGGAAGGTGGCCCAAGACGTACATGCTGCCTGAAGCGGGTAGTCTCGTGTAAAAAAATATATTCAAAACGGATGTGCCCTCGACCTAATTGACTTCTTCCTTGAAAAGACATGTTTAAATTGAAATCCCCATCTCTCCCTCCTTGGCTATATGGAAAATATTATACACCAGAGTAGGTAGGTACCTATCCGGCTGAGTTTGTGGTCCTATTACGTATCCCTGAGGGACTGCTAGTCATTGGTTTATGGCCCCTCTTTATTGGCGCATAACGCGCGTGCGACGTGAGTACGCAGCTTATTAAATTCGTTCAAGTCCTGTTACATTGAGACCTAATGTCGAAGGGTCTTCATTGGTTCTTTTTACATTCTCGTTCCGCGACCTTGTTCCCAATGTATTTGAGGTCGTTGCAGGTTTTTGTCTGTTGTCTTACTACTCTAACTTCCATACTGGTCTGGGAGCGAAAAAATAACGTAGAATGTGTCAGACCGTATACCCACCCACCCCCAATAAACTGGGGACAGGGTAGGAAAAACTTCTTTTTCTTCTTACTGCTCTAGCCGCCGCCTGTCTGAAAGACTGGATGATGTATGAATACTGGTCGGATCCAATATTCTATCCTACAGAAATAAAAGAAAGCTCACTGAAGTTTTTACTGAAATATTGGCGGTTTTTTTTATATTGCTGAAAATAACAGAGACAGACAGCTAAGATGTGGCAGGGTTTGATGGGTGAAGGGTCTCGTCCGAAGTGAAAAAGTATCTAAGATTCAACCTGAATTTTTCGTATGTAGCTTTTCAGTTTTATCGGAAATTGGAGTTTTCTAATGAACACAAAATGCTAATATAATTTATATGTCAACGTAGTCTCAGTCAGGCGTTTGATTAAAATAACACAATCACTGATTCAGGGCTAATCAGACATAATGCTCATTTACAGTAGACGCTTATAATATTGTGTGGTGCGTTGATGTTCATAGGAATCCTGGAGACGAAATCTTAAGGCAACATGAAGTATGGGCGTAATCCATAATTCATAGATACACGATGGCGGGATTCTGTCACACAGCACCCGCGTTATTGATAACTAAATTGATGTCTGTGGATTTTATGGATTTGTTCGATAATTTGACGTGTGACAAGTTTCTTTGTGGAAGAATTTTATATAATGATTTCTATTTGTTTCATATATATGCCCACGTTAATAATATGGCTATTACTTTTAAAAAGTTAAGAGGGAATATAACGGATGTCTAAACGTAATCACTTTAACATTTAAGATATTCAACCCGAACTGTGTTGTTTAACTATTTAATACAAATTTCTTGTAAAATCTGGAAAACCGTATTATAACATATTTGTCATTTCTATTTTCCTAAGTCTATTATAATCACAGAGTGTAGACTAGGTTTTAAGTGTATGGATGGACACAATAAATATTATATAGTTCATTTTCACCTCACCCACAACCAGCGATTCTCATTATAACACACCAATCCACCAATGCTGAATAGCTAATCCAATGTTCTCAATACACCAATTTGCGCCGTCTTGGCGTGTTCTGCCCGACCAGCCTATTCTCATGCGTGTCGAATATATTGAATCTTGTAAATTATTAGAATTGGCTTTGTTCTGTAGATGTTATCATTGGATAGGGGGTTCCTCGTAACGTCTCGTCCTCATAAGTCATCTATTGTTGGTAGTAAATCCCCGTTCTATACATAATGTATGAAAGAAGCTTTCACCCCGTTGTATTATTCATTAGCAACCGGAATGACCGTGGGAGAAATCGCTGTGGGTTAAACGCCACTGGGAATAAGATTAGATCAGACACCGCGGCCCAAATTATAAAATTATAGTTGACTAATGAAAACAGAAAGCGAAGTTGCAACTCAAATATCAAGACCAAACGACAAGTAGTAGGTACAAATGGCAAAAAAAGAGTAGTAAGAGTACTACCCACCTACTATAAATAAAGAGTCTTATATATATATGTATGTATAGAAATTGCGAAACAATCTTCTTCTTCTTGCCCTGTTCCCAGTCTATCTGGGGTCGGCACAGTATGTTTCCTCTTCCATTCACATCGGTCAGACGTCATCAAGCCATTCTAATCCCTTTTGATTCACAAATCATCCACCACACGGGAAAGGTGCTAGTGATTAATGAATGTATAAAAGAGACGGAAAGGACCATGTCGAGAGACTGATGAACGGAGAGAGTGATTGGCATGACAACGTTCCAATCGATACTACTCAAGGTTTTGGCTTAGCTGACACCAACCCTCCTTGGGTATGCTGTTGTTGGTGGTTTGCCCTCCACCATTCGGATGCCCCAAGTTGTTTATTGGTCCACACCCGGCAAATCCCTAGTCGACTCTTACGACACCCATGGGGATGAGGAGGGGCTGGCACATTCTACGTAATATTATCGCTCCCAGGACATCGTGAAGGACAATTGTGAAACAATGCAATAATAAAAAACATGTTTTTTTTTTGTAGTAGAATAATATCGGTTTTTACCTACTCTATTGTTTTGTAAAAACAGGAAGATGTGTCCGAAAAACGAAACTGCAATGGAACAGTGCGGGGTGAGAGCAGGTAGCGGGGGGGGGATGGGGGGGGATAGGATGTGTTGCGAATGTGACTCCGCGCTATAAAGTTTTACTATAGAAATTAAGCGCATTTTAGGGGCGGCGATGCACGCTCGTAGCTCATAAACATAAGAAGGGAAACCGACATTTCGGAAAGGAGACTCTCATCTGCGGACATTTTTGTAGTCAAAGGTCACATAGGTCAAAAATACATACATAAATCACACCTATATCTCCGAAGAGGTGAATTAACACGTTTAGCCAATTACGATAGGTAGTGGGGGGAACGTATTGCCGTCTATCGGGCATGTAAATCGCAATTTATTTATGTATAAGAGGAACGCTGCAGCCACCCACCGCTGTATTAACCCTTAGTAGGCGACTAAGGCCTTGACAAATTGGAGATGATGACAATTGTATTCTGCTATTCCGTCACCACACCACGTGTTTTTTTTATTAAATGGAATGTAAATGCCCATAACCTCTCACGTGACATAAAAAAGAACGATGTCCAAAATTCTCGTGTATAATCGGTTGCATTTAGCGAGTGTGCCGGCCTCGTGAGCCCGCCCGCACCAATTACTGAATTTGCATGCAGGCATTAAATTTGTGTACTGATGCGATGCACTCGTGCTTGTCAACAGCCCGTGTTTATCAATTATAACACTGTATGCCTAGCGTAGCACGGGGGGTGGACAAAGTCTCCCCGGGGAAAGAAAATATTTTCCTCTCAACTCACTTTCCTCCCCGAATTCTCTCTCTGCCCAGACATGTTTGGTAAGATTCTGTGACAGCCTCCTTAGACACCCGTCCCACTGTAGAGCTTACGAAAGTTCTAGACAAACCAAATCCAAGGTCTTTTAGTGATGTAAAGGATTTAGCCATGGTACAGTCGGTACTGTTAAATATTCAAAACACTCATTTTTAACAATTAGACATTATAATGGGTTCAGTTATCTTAATGTTTCACATAATATAAGTCATATTAAGTATTTATACATATAGTACCTACAATGAGAAGAATAACAAAGAAACAATGGATTCATTGTACAAGAAATGGTACCTATATTAGATGAGGTGAAGATATCTTACGAAGGCCAAAGCTGATTGGGGTCGAACTCAAATATAATATGGCCCGAATTCGTCTCCCGCCAGTGCTCTTAATGGGTTTGAGATTACCGCAAAAATATCTAATAACATTTAAAGCACTAACGAGTCCGAATCGATAAACAACGGGGCCACAGGAACTTAATCCGGCGAGGATACGTTCAATGACTCTAGCACGAACTTTTCAAGCACTCGTATCGTAATCGTATCGAGAAAGCACTCAATGTATGAATATATGAACTTTTTCAATTGTCATCTCCATGTTTGACAGCGACAGTAGCTACCTATAGATTTTTTTTAATCTACTCTAGTTTTCTCGGTAGTAAATTTTACGTGACAAACCTCCTTTCGCATGGCTCTTAACTAAAGCCTTCCAATCCTTCATTAGTTTCGATGCCTAACGTCAAAAAACAAAAGAAGCACTGAAAGCGTTCATAAACCAAACAAATATTTATTATTGCCTAGAAATATTTATTTATTTTCAACGGCTATTAAGGTGGATTTTATATTGATTAAAAGAATTTAATACACATCAAATACGTGTTTATAATTTTTATATTCATTTAATACAATTACCTAAGAGATATTAATATTTTTCGAATTAAAATTTGGTATTTACTTTGTAATGTTTTTAGAGTGCTTCCTCGATACGATTACGATACGAATGTTCGGAAAATTCGTGCTCGGGGCACAGAGCCTTTTCTGGGAAACTTTTAATTGCTGACGGGTGGGCGTCGTTACGCGCCCAGGCAGCCGGTCAGGTGTCTCAAACGGTGCCCCACCAATTAGCCCCCCCCCCCTGGCCACGCGGCTGTCTCATCTGCCCCTCCTACGAGTCCTAACGCGGCACGCAAGAATGCAACATCCTAATTGCACGCACTATGGTGGTGAGGAGACTAGTCCGTGGTCCCCCTTTTTTCGGACGGACTGTTTACGCAACATGCTGCAGTCGCTAGCTAGGCGACTGGCGTGTGTGGGACTCGTCAAAACCGCTAAAACACTCCGTGTTCCTCCAGCCCTTTTGGAGGGGAGAGTCTTGGATCTGCCGCAAGGCAATTCACCAGTCTACAGGGGGGATCCCCTAGGCTTGAACTAAGGTATATTTAACTGCCTTCGTGGTGTAGTGTTTCGACCACCAGTTCGGTTGGTGGTAGGAGTTTTTTCAAGACCGCCTGGCTACAACCATCTTATCAAAATCTGTCGCTGTTATGATAATGTTTAGTTTAGTTTAGCTGGGCCTTTTTCGCACGTAGTCCCCCGATTGGGCCTTTGTACGTGTCTTCAAGAAGTATGCGGTGTGGCGAAAAGAGGGAAAGGAAAGAGACAGAAGAGTGAATGGATGGATGGAGAAGTACAGAAGGTAGCGAAAGATAAGAAGAAAGCTTGGCAAGATTGGTTAGCAAAGAGAGCTGACCAAAGGATATGTAAGGTGACAATGGCGGATGTAGACGAAGCGAAAAAGAAATATAAAAGATTGAATTTGTTAGTGAAGAGTGTAGTGAATAGAAAGAAAGATGAACGAAAAGATGAGTTTGATAGAAAAATCTCTGACAATTTCCAAAATAACATTAAAGTTTTTTGGAAATCTGTACGGACAGCTCGAGGAAAGAGCGCAAACTCGGAGTTGATACGAGTCAGAGACAAGGATGGAAGTGTTTTGAATGGCGAAGAAAGAGTGCTGAATAGGTGGAAGGAATATTTCGAAAGTTTATTTGAAAGGTCAGATGATATAGTCCAGTCCCAGGCCAATCATGTGAAAGAAAATTTGAATGAGAATGAAATAAGTATGCATGAGATTGTGCAAACATTGAAAGGTATGAGAGCAGGAAAGGCAGCAGGGTGTGATAGGATATCGGTCGAGATGCTGAGGGCTGGTGAGGGTACCATTGCTAAGCAGCTGCACCGCCTTTTGAACCTTTTTTGGGTAAGTGGCCAAGTACCAAAAGACTGGCGTAAAGCCGTCATTGTGCCACTGTACAAAGGTAAAGGGTCGCAGCTGGAATGCAAAAATTACCGTGGTATTAGCCTTCTCAGTGTTGTCGGCAAATTGTATGCAAAGATTCTGATTGAAAGGATTATGAAAGACACTAATGATAGAATATGGGACGTGCAAGCAGGATTTCGGAAGGGAATGGGATGTACGGATCAAGTCTTTTCTCTACGATGCATTACTCAGAAATCTCTGGCTAAAAGCCAACGAGTATATTGCGCTTTCGTAGACTTAGAAAAGGCTTATGACCGAGTGGTGAGGAATGAACTGTGGTCGATTTTGTCGATGTATGGGGTGAACAGCAGCCTGATACAGGCGTTGAAATCTCTTTATGAGGATTCGAACGCTTGTGTTAGGATAAATGGTGCATACACAGAGTCGTTTCGCATCGGTACAGGTGTGAGACAAGGATGTGTAGCGTCACCATGGCTGTTCAACTTATACATGGATAATTGTCTGACGAGACTAAAAGAATTTGATTGTGGATTACGAATGAACGAGTTACTTATCAAATGTCTGCTGTACGCTGATGACCAGGTTATATTAGCATCATCAGAAACAGATTTGCAGGAGATGGTAACAGTTATGCATGAAGCTTTGACAGAGAAAGGGATGAAAGTAAATGTAAGCAAGACAAAGATCATGGTTTTTGAAAGGGATGAACAAATGACAAAGTGTGAAATTAAGATAGCGGGTGAGAATGTTGAACAAGTGAAAGAGTTTGTATATTTAGGATCTGTATTTACGAGAGATGGAAAGTGTGATAGTGATATTGAAAAGCGGGTGAAAGCTGGGAATATGGTAAACGGGGCTTTGCACACTTTTATGAACAGCCAAAGCGTGTCCAGAAAGGCTCGTATGGCTGTTCATAACGGAGTGCTGGTTCCGACATTAATGTATGGAAGCGAAAGTTGGGTATGGGAGAAGAAGCATGAAAGTAGAATAAATGCAGTAGAAATGAGAGCGTTGAGGAGTATGGCTGGAGTAAGGTTGAGCGACCGATTGTATAACAGTGTGATAAGAGAAAGGTGTGGTTTGAAAGAAGATGTAATGACAAGGATTGAGAAAGGGATGCTCGCATGGTTTGGTCACGTCGAAAGAATGGATGAAAGGAGAATGACAAAAAGGATTTACATGGCGAAAGTGAATGGAGAAATGGCAAGGGGAAGGCCTAGGCGGATCTTTCATAATCAAATTGAAAGTCTATTGAAAAAGGGCCAGGTCAAGAGTACCCGAAACCGACGGGCATGCATGAAGAGATTGATGAGATTGGATGAAGCGAAAGAAGTATGTAAGGATCGTAGCAAGTGGAAGGAAGTGATCTCTGCCTACCCCTGTGGGAGAAGGGCGTGACGTATGTATATGTATGTATGTATTCTTATATCGTCCTACTCCAACATTCCCAGATTACCCCAAAACTTAGCAGCCTTTTCTGACTGCTGCAGGCTTCCGGGACTGATATACTCGCTCTACCACGCTCCTGCATTCTGTATTCACGTCACCTCCATGCATCCTTTGCATAGAGGACTCTGAGGAGAGGAGAAATAATTTCTCAGAGGAGGAATACTAATGTTAACAGCATTATTGTATTCCGAAAATGTATGATACGATAGACAGTCCATCTGTGGTTGAGGGTGCCAGGTGAAGCTCGATTCCATCTACGGCCCTGTCCAGCATAAAAAAAACTACTACCCGATTATTCCTTTTTCCGTACATTACCAATTCGGTACACAACGATTCATAAACTTCCACACGGCCTTGTACAGACAAGGAGTTCGGTGAGGGCTTATCCAGTGCTTCCCTTATTATTTATGGCGTGAATGAAAATGAGCTGTCACAATAAATATCGCGTAATGTTTGTTTTTATCTGCCGTGACCGTGGCTGGCGGCTGCCGGTGAATTGTGCCACGCCTAAGAATAAATAAATATTTCTTACACTCACACCTATCATCTGGCCTGAAGTCAGTACCATAAGCACTTGTGTTATGGTTGATAGATGAATAAAATATTTTAATATGCTTAATACTTATACATTATATGTAGGAACATCCATGACTAGAGAAAAAATGAACTACCAGGTTTCGAATCCGGAACCTCTTGGCCAACAGTAAGTGATCTGGCCATTCGACCAAGCGCCTGCTTGGTGTTGGCTTGGTCGAAGTACAACATGTAAACGCGAGTTTTTACGATTCATCTTAAGTTGAGGGTAGACAAGAAATGCCCTTGGTAGTTCGTGCACATGTTGCAGTTGCGAAGTTACGCTGGGCAAAGAAACAATTACGCTGGGCTTAGGCTCGCCTTTTTTGTCTTGCAACTTTCAGGCTCTTTTCGAAGACAATATTCAGGGATTGTAGGTACTTGTCGAGGTGTCTAACTGGATCTAAATGACTTTATACCGACGGCAATGACATGGCTTACCTATTAACATGTTCTTCATGCCTTATTACCAGTTTGTCTGGGCGTCGTCGGCGCAATATGTTTCCTCTTCCATTAATAGGGGTTAGACGTCATCAAGCCATTAATTTGTTTTGATTCGTAACACATAATCAATTGAATAGAGATGGAATGGAACATGTTGAAATAACGATAAACGGAGAGTGGTTGGGATGACAGCATTCCAATCCATACAAGGTTTAGGTTTTGCAGCCGGCCGCCTGCCCAACAACAACCCTCTTTGCGTATGCTGTTGTTATAATAATAATAGGTTTGCACTCCACCGTTGGGATGATCCAATGTCCTCATTGCTTTACACCGGGCAATCTTCCTTAATCGACTTTAACGACTGAATCAGAACCGGCACATATTACGTTATTTTTTTTGCTCCAGGCCAGAGTGGAAGACTTGCCTAATAAGATTGATAAAAGGAGACATGTTAACGCATTTCAATTTAATTCTGCCCCTTGATGACAGTTTAATAGGATATTTTGTGCACAACGGACGGATAACATCATATTTATTTATTCTGTGTTTTGCTATCTACGTTTGTCCCTTTAACATGATAATACCATATCCCATATTTAATTTAAAACAAGATCAGATTACGCTGAGTATATTCTTGCTTATTCAATTACACGGTGAATACCAATCTAATGGGTAGGTATCTTACTACGGGACTGCTGAGAAATTATTACTTTTACTGCAACCCTATGAGATTGTTTGTTTCGATAAGCCTCATTTTTCGACATCTAGATTAGAATTAATCTAGATGTCGAATAATGAGGTGAGATAGTCTGATATCGTTGTTATACTGATAATTCAAAATTTTCCTATGCGCCGAGTCCATAGTGTTGCAGAGAGGGAAGTCAGGAGTAGCGCTTGGGACTTGTGACCCAAGTGCAGGTTTACGGGGCCCCTTCACAACATGTCAACAGTCATTCCGACTCCTCTCTCTGCCCATGTGTGGGAGTAAAATCCGTAAAAATGTCCCAAATAAGCCATTCGGCAACTACATATTTAGATTACATACAAACATATTGGTATACATACATATGTATAGGTATTGAATTAAATACGAGTCTGGTAAAGTAATTTTGGTTCGTACCACGCAGTCTACGGTTCGTAGCTATCGTAGCCGTATGTATTACTTTCGTTGCACGATTCTCCGAACTTAAATCGTCTTACTGCTTTTGTATGAGTAACAATCTTCATGCGAATGAGTTTTCGGCAACTTATTCGAGTGTGTTGTTGATTCTCTTCTGTTATTGTGATGAGCATGTTTGATGAATGTTAACTTGTTATTCTGTATTTTCTTAGTATAGCAATTAATTTAGCACGATGGTGAAATAATCTCGTGTTGTACCTAAGTGTACAGCGAGACATTGTACATTGTTTAATTGATCATAAAAAATGCTGTAAAATTAATCTAATTTCTGGGCGCTTATTGGAATAGATGTGATAGTTTTTCATCGTTTAATATCAACTAGCCAACTAGGTAAGCAGATAAATAACTTATCTGCACATATATACATTATAAATAATGAAAATATTAAAACATACTACGCAAACATACAATGCGTCAGTTCATCACACAAACATTTGCCCAAAATCAATGTATCTTATATTGTGTACTTTTTCTTTTAGTCCATTCAATTGACATAGCACAGTCAGAAATTAGTGTCCTATTCATTACAATTCGTATCACTTGGGACGCGCTGAGATTACTAAATAATTTACTTGTTTATCGCATTCCTCTGTTGACTGAACCAATTCAACTGAGGACCAAGTTAGTTCTCTGTTTCTATATTATAGTTAGTATGCGGAATGAGCACCAGTGAGCTGGTGAGATAACACTAGCGGAGGGTGTGTGAATAATCGCACCCACTAACACACATACACCTTCAACTTAGGTGCCTGGCACACAATAGGCTCAAGGATCTTGCAAAGAAAATGAACGACAGAACAATGTCGACAAATTATTATTGTTCCGGTACGGGAATCGAACTCGTGTCCTCTGCAATCAGGGCAGAAGCCTATTTCACTCGGCCAACTAGAACGTTCAGGTTTGACTTTATTTTCTTTGTAATATATTTTTTCTACACGTACTCAATACACATACTTACATATAGATCACGCCTATATCCCCAGGGGTAGGACTAGGCAGAGGTGAATTAACACCCAGGTTTCGCACATTTGATTAGGTCCCATGTAATAGGTGGCTGGCTTATTGCCATTTATCGGGCACGGAAATTGCAGTACAGCTAACAAATTCTAGGTGGTCATAACAGGTGTTAAGTTTCTCACATCACAATGTTCAAATAAAAGTGAAATCAAAGCTTTTACTGATTATACAGTAGATGTTTACACTCTCACAATAAGATCTGTGAAGAAGGGGAAGAATTCACCTCTGTCCGCTAGAATGTTTAAAAATTTCAGGCTTTCTATTTCATCCCCTTAATGGTTTGAGTTTTGCCGTCTTAATGGCTACTGCTAGTACTTAAGAATGCCGAATTACTAACCTCTTTCTTTTCAGTGGCTTTCCTCTTCTATTTAGGTTATAAATAAAGTCAGGTGCTGCGCACCGAAACAGACTCTAATATTTACTTAGGAGTACCTACTAAATAACATACAAATATTAGCGTTTAGGATTTACGTTAAGCATTACATAATCATAACATCATCATCACCAGACCTTAAATACTCCAATGCTGGGGCACAGGCTTTTCCTATAGATTAATTTATTTATTTATTTATAACAAGTTACAAAAACCACAGACCTTATAAAAATAATATATCTACATAAATATCTAAAGCTTACGTCTAATTACGGTTTTACTTTTTATATAGATGGAAGAACATAGGCATAATGGGCCATAACCCACCACGCTGGCCTAGTACAGATTGCTGGGTATCAACGATTGCAAATGCAGCCGGGACCAAAGCCTTAACGTGACTTCCGAAGCACGGAGAAACTAGAGATAATAAAGTTTTGGTCACCCATCCAATGACCGGCCTTAGCGAACATGGCTTAGTTATGCAATCGCAGGCCGAATGTGCTACCACTGCGCTGTCGAGGTCATCACATATAAGTGTGTGATGTGTATGGTATCAACGAGTCCAGGCAGCCTAAGGGTGCTTTTCCACCAAACCTGTGTGAGGGATGTGTTGCAAGTAATATGTTGCTAGATATGTGTTGTGAGGTTTGCGACGACTTCGTGTTCTATACCTGCTAATATAGATCACGAAATTGTAAGAAATATTTTCCTCGCACAATAACAAACAAACAAACAAACAAATATTCTTTATTGCGCACACAGTAACAACAATTAATAAAGAGATTTAATAATGATGGAAACCCCCACACATTTCCACAGCACACCTACACATCCTCGCACGACACATTTTCCTCCCACATATCTGGTGGAAAAGTACCCTGACACGTCGAACTTAAACCTTGGGCTTGGCACGCGAGGTGTATTGAGACCGTCGCTTACGCGGCCACCGGCGCTGTATCGCGACAAACATGTTGCCTCCCACATTATTGGAGTGGTATCGGAAGCGGGCCGCGCGTGCAATGTCAATCTGTTGACGTGATCTATCCAAATCCAAGCGGAGCTTTTGTAACTTAGTCTAAACTAAATAATAATTTACTTGTTCGTGGAATTTCCCTAAAAAAATTAATAAAAACCTAGTTTTTATTTTTTTATGAAAATACGTTCTTCCTTCTGCCCTGTTCCCAGACTATCTGGGGTTGGCGCAGTTTCATTAATCTCAGGTCAGACGTCTTCAAGTCAGCCATTCCCTTTTCATTCATATCATCCTTCTTCATCTCCCTGCCCTGTTCCCAGTATATCTTCCTCTTCCGTTCATATAGGGACGTCATCAAGCCACCCACTCCATTCAATTAGTATCATCCATCACACCGGATATCACGGTGCTAATGTTGTATGTATGAATGTACGAAAATTGGAACGGAGAGAGTGATTGGAATAACAACATTCTAATCGATACCGTATCATATCATCCCTCACACCGTAAAGGTGCTAGTGATGAATGAATGTATAGAAAAGAGACGGAACGGACCATGTCGGGAGACCGATGAACGGAGAAAGGGATTGGAATGACAACATTCCATTCCATACTGCTCAAGGTTTTAGCTAAAGTTTTACAGCCGGCCGCCTGCCTGATACCAACCCTCTTTGGGTATTGTTTATTGGTCTACACCGGGCAATCTCCCTTAATCGACTTTTACGACACCCATGGGATTAGTTGGGGTTGGCCTATTCTACGTTATTTGTTCGCTCCTAGGCCAGCATGAAGGACAACATTCCAATGACAACATTCCAATCCATACAGTTTATGGTTTTTTGGCTTAGGTTTTACAGAGATTATTGTTATGTATTCATCTCTATCTAATACGAATCTATGAGTCGATACAATGTAGGCGAAACACGTTCGAAATGGTCAAGCTGAGACCCGTATCTGGGGCAAACGATCCAAGTTTAAACTTAAAGTTTAAGCTCAGCTGCACAAATAGTCAACTTATTTGTGGGCCAGCAGCATGCAAATTGCGCAACCTTCACCTTGCGAGGCTGCGCTCAAATAACGTCTTGCGAATAACGATCGCGATACTGTAAATCGTCTGTTTTATCGCGGAGCGCACAACGGCTATTTCGGTTTTGGCGTTCTATTTTTGCGTTCGCTTCCGTGCACTCGTGTACTGAATGACACAACGGCTAGCACAAGAATAGTCTTAATATTTACAAGTTTTAACGAAATTGAGTTAAAAATTTCCCTGACATTGATATTATGTTTAAATAAAAAATATATAATTATTTTCATTGAAAACCTAAGTTTACCCGAATGCACGGTATTTGTAAAAATATCTACATAAATAACGCAGATATTTTATTTTATCACAGGATACCCTTTGGCTTACAAGGTGAAGATGAATTTGAAGGTGAAGGTGAATTTCTGCTGAAGCTGTAATAGAAGTTCATAGGGTAGCATTGAAGCGAACTGCATTTTACCGGATTTTGATTTTTAATGAATATTTAACTAAATATCAAACAATATTGATATATTAGTAACTTCAGTTGCAGTTTCGGTTGGCATTGCATTATTAGTTAATTAAGTTATTATTCAAGGTTATTCATACTGTAAGATAGCATACCTACAGCTAAAAGAGAGCACTAAAACTTTCTCTCTATACTCAATAAAGTATATTTTATGATTATAATTAAAAATTGAATTTTCTCTTTCACATTTGACACTCTGCGACATGTGACTAATTTTACACACACCAAAATGCACAAGCGATAAACTCAAGGGCGTTCCGGTTCCACACTTAGCACAAATCTTGTGTGTCGCTTCGCCTCCTCCTCTCTCGGCACAGTCTCTCAAGTTCACCCCTCTCCCGCCGCCTTGCACCCGCAATGACCCGCACTCACTAACTCCACTCGACTCGATTAATATTTCAACGGACCCCAGATTGCACTTCCATTGTTATAGAACTTGTTCTTATTACACATATAATAATATACATACACTAGTGGTTGCGTTAATGTCTGTTGTTATATAGCCTATAGTCACTCAATAAATGTAATCACGCCTATTTACCAACGAACCCTAGCCTAGACAGAGGTGAATTGACCACGTTTCGCCATGGCGAGCGTATTGCCATCTATCGGACAGGTAAAACGCACGGTATATTACTAGGTGGTATACCTAAGAGCAACGCTGCTGCCCATTACTCATCGATGTCTTACTAAGTCGCCTCGCCACCCGTGACAGCTATTGAAAGTTAAATGCATTCTGCTCTGCCGTCACCACACGGCAGACATTGTTTTAATTAATGTACCGATAAACACTTAACACGTTATTTCTATGGACATAAGCTGCTGGTATGCAGAACGAATATTCATTGCTATCTTTTGTCTCCGCGTGCATTTTTCAATTAATCAAATTTCCAAGAAACAAAAGAGTATAAATATAACGTGATAATTATGGTAACAATGGTCTGGATTTCAGTTAAATTAGCTAGTAATTGGCTATACTGTCATTGCCGTCCTGGGAGTCCGTTAGTGTCGGCGCAAGGTCACCTGCCAGTAATGAGTGGTGATTGATTACCACCGTACATCTTCACTATCACAATACATCACATGTAACTAAATATTGATGGATAGGATCTGGTTTTGCTGAAATTCCGTCGTTATATTACATGTAGATGCACATGGAGTAATAGAATAGAATGGCAGACGAAATAATTAGTGAATTTGCAATGAGTGTGAGAACATCGAAGACTGTTTTAGGGTGCTTTTCCACCAGAGCTGTGCAAGGATGCGTTGCGAGGAATGTGTTTGAGGAGAACCAATAAAATCACTCCATTTTCAATGGGCGTAGGGATGAGTTTGAGGAGAATCACTCTACCTATTTAGAAATGGAGTGTTTCTATTGGTTCTCCTCAAACACATTCCTCGCAACGCATCCCCGCACAGCTCTGGTGAAAAAGCACCCTTATGGCCGTAAAATACAGGTTTATATGATATATGTATAGAAAATTACGGATAATATAATCGTAAAACGAAAAGCCTGTAACACAGCGATGAGTAATGGGCAGCATGCATCCACAAACCACCTAGCAATATACTGCGATTTATGTGCCCGATGGATGGCAACAGGCTCGCCACCTATTACATGGCACCTAAATTAACTGGCGAAAAGTGGGCGTTAATTCACCTCTGCCTACAGGTGCCTATATAGGTGTGATTTATGTATGTAAGTATGAATAGAATTAAACTGAAATGGTGGGAGACTTTTGAACTGCGATAAAGACAGCGTTTTAATTATGCTGGCACAACGTGTTCCCGGAGGCTCAGGCCCAGGCGTCACCGAGGACGGCGGCTGTGCGCCGTACAAGTTTTAATGAAGTGGCGCTGCCGACGGCAGCCGCTCTCAGCGCCCGTCGGTCGTGGCGACAGCGTCGGCAATCTGGTTGCGCTAATCGCGTAATCGTTGGTTAAAAATCATTAGTTATAGTCAGATATACTTACATATAGCCTATTTATCCCCAAAACCCCTTCGGCAGGGGT
Organism: Cataclysta lemnata; assembly: GCA_963931975.1. Taxonomy (NCBI): domain Eukaryota; kingdom Metazoa; phylum Arthropoda; class Insecta; order Lepidoptera; family Crambidae; genus Cataclysta; species Cataclysta lemnata. The sequence continues at coordinate 14,485,295 of OZ008352.1, forward strand.
GAATTAACTTAGCACCTACGTTTATCAATTATGTTTGAAGGATGGACGAAAAATGTTTACAGTACTTACAATATATTACTATACCTTTTTTCGTGTGGTGACGGCAGAGTAGAATACAATTGTCACCTCCCCAAATCTTTTCCGTGGGTGTCGTACAAGGCGACTAAGGATAAATCAGCGATGAGGAATGGGCAGCAGCGTTCCTCTTATACCACCTAGCAATAGCAATGTCCTTCGACTTTTGTGCCCGTTAAATGGCAATAGGCTCGCCACCTATTACATGGGACCTAACATAATTGGCGAAACGTGGGTGCTAGTTCACCTCTGTCTACCCCTTCGGGGATATAGGCGTGATTTATGTATGTATGTACCTTTGTTCGTTGATGCAAATAAATTAAAAGGAATCAATAAATATTTACACTATGTACAGAGATAGGGAACAACGCATTGACAGTAAAATTAACGCCCATTGTTCGCGCTATGTCCAAAAAATATACCTATTTGGCTATAGAATACCTGTTTTAATGCATGGTCGCGTTGCTGTTGTACGTATCTACACGTGTGCAAGCAAATCCTTTTACACGTGAAAAATTGTTCATGACCATAACAATTAATGGCTTTGTAGTGTTTTTTCTCTTACCTATCATCTACTAAACTAATAAAACTTGTCTCAGGGGTAAATATCCTCCACACGGAAAATTTACTGTATAATTTTTCCTAGATTCTACCCAGGTAGTAACCAACTACTACTTGGTACTTCTAAAATAATTCAATAATGTCTTTTGTATGGGTTCTTTTGTAACATTTTGCTATGAAGACGGAAAGATTATAAATACATATAACAAGAATTTAACTTCAGTCTATGACTAACTTTAGTCCATGTTTAAGGGGGACGATATTTAACGAATATAAGTTTGTTTGCGACCTAAAGTTGAAACCCGCTGACCACGACAAAGACTACGTTGCGGCTTCTTCGTGTAAAAAAACAACGTTCTCCGTTTTGGGCACACCGTAAACAATAATTCACCTTTGATCTCCGTTACAATAAATAATATGGATCAGTGAATAAACCGGATTAACCAACGCTCCGTTTGAGAATTTATGAATAATTGGACTGGTTAGCGGAACAAGACGTCTTTTGATCGGATAATAAAACAAATGTGTAAAAGAAAACGATGCGGAGAGACAAAGAATATAATATCTAATGAAACAATGGCGAGTTCTTTTGCTTGAAGCTAGGTACCCGTAAAGCGCGCATTGTAACTGACCTAGAAACTCTGCGCAGCGATTTAGGTACTTACGACTACTTTCGATTCATAAGATGACGATAACACATACAGTTTGTTGTTTTTTATTATTGCCGCGATCATAGCTCGTATGGAAATACAATGGACATATTTTTTTTTAACTCTATGCTACAAAGAGTTTCATTTCACGCAATGTTATTAGCAAGTTTTTTAAATGCATAATACATTGTAATCTCAAAGTTGTAGGCTGTGCGTGCAATAGTATTAATAGAACATTTAATATCTATAATAATACTTTATTGAGGTCGTACGTGAAGTATTCATTTTATTCATTTTACGGTACAAGAATGGTATACAAAACAAGGCAATTCTAAAACCGTTACGTATACATCTATCAATGGTTATTGAATGCAAAATCAATGATTCAAAACGGTCTTTAACAGTATGTATAATTTATAAAGAAATAACATAATAAATTTCATACATCACAAATGAGCCATTTTACCGGACTTTCTATTTTTACGGATAAAATAAAATAATAAGTGTGGGGAGAGTGTGCTCTTGTTAGCACGGGACGTCAGCCATTCGTCCTTTATGATTCCTAAGACGTGGATGGCTCTATCATTCAGGTCCACACGTATACGAAAATATAATATTAAAACGTTGGTATTTTATATGTTTAATAGTCATTTTATTGTGCAGTCAGTTGAAATTAGTATGTCCTTGGTAACATTCGGAGCTACAGATGGGGTAAAAATTGGAGTACTTAATTATTCAATACAATATTGTTATTTAATTTATAGAGAACATTTTTACCACAATAACCCAACACGTTGTGACATGTTAACACAGCGGTAATGCTTTGACTAAAGCGGTCGGAACAGAAACAATTATGCCATTAGTAATAGTTATACATACACTAATTGCATCTAATTATAGATAATTCGTTGCAGTTACATGTCACTATAGCATCAGCGTTCTCTGAGGCTTGTACTTTCACGTATCATGAAGAAAAAATAGGTTAAACATCGTTTCAATTTCAATCTTTGAGATTAAAATGAAATACTCAAAAACTCGTACCGTCCAAAGTAAACTTCCTTGTGATATAGTATAACAATACATAGTCATCGTTGAACTTTGGAGCTGAGCTATAGCTATGTCGAAGTCTTAAACTAGTTTCTCCAGCGCCGCCGGTTGGCCTGCTGCATTCGGTAGAGGCGTCAATTTAGAATGACGCCAATCCGAAGCTCCACTCGCTGAGGTCACGGAGTAAATTATAAAGTGCTCAAGTGCGCGACGAGCTTTACTGTTTCTTGCACTTGTTTCTGTTATTACTCTGTGTTCGGCCAAACCTTTTTCATATTTATTTAATATAACACCCTGGCAACCTTTTTTGACATATATTTGTATATTTTCTAATATTATATTTTTTATGTTTTTTGTGACATATATGTCACTCTCACTTCAATTCTCAATAAATATCTTGCAGCGACAACACCTCTGTGTGATTTCATCTCCTTCTGCTACAAAACTCTGTGATATTTCGGTGTCGATCTACTGTGTAGGTTAAGTGCAATGCAATGTGTACGAATAGTTTCTGAATGAATTCGCTATCGTCCCGAAAGTACATTTATTTGTATTTCATAATGCAAAAGGTTAAGTAATATTTATTAATATGTGAGAATATTCAACATTTTCATTTTAGCAACCCTATAAATAAGGAGAAAAAACATATTTATGTTCTACTCCAGCCATGATAAATAGAGCCAAAATTGTAACAATTTTGATATGTTTCTTTATCGACAAAATTCATTATAAAATGAGAAGAAAGATCTTGATCTATTTTAGAATATCTAAACGATTTGCGACATTGAAAAGATAGGTTTTACACACTTTTATTTACTTACTTTACTTTTCACGTTAAATTTGTCAGCATCCGTGCTGTTTTCTAATCTAATCTACATTTTTGAGTTAGAAGTTGCAGATAGTGACTCAATAAATATACAAGATTCATAAGAATTAAATGTGCCATTATTTTATCAGTAATAATATGGGTACGTCACACCAGAGCTTAGAAGGAAATGAAGTAACTTTCTGTGTACATCACAAACTCTTTCCGTAGCGTCTAATCGCTCAACAGGCTTTGCCTAATCCCAACTTAATGCAATTCTAAGTCTTCGGGCAGCGGATAATGGAGTCGGTAAGCTTCGCGTGTGTGCCTACTCGACTTGTCATTCTAGGGGATTTTGTTAATAATGTTTTACAACGGGACATAACTGACCTAATTTGTTAGAATCGCCACAAAATGCTTTGATAAACGGTACCTAAGTATAATAATTACTAGCTGTGCCCGCGACTCAGTTCGCGTGGAAAATAACAACATGTCGTACGTAAATGGTTAACGATTTAATTTAAATATGTTTATAAAAACACCTTTGCAATCAATGCATTGCAATGCAAAAAACGGTCACGGTTAGTCAATTCTTAAAGGTTATAGTGAGTCGTTTTTTTAGAACTTTTAAAGGAGGAACAATTCCGCCATACATGATATGCGGCGCACGAAACGAAAGCAAGCTCTGACATTGAATATTTTCCCCCGGTTTATGCATAATTTTTCATTGATGCTCTATTGAACTCTATTCATTTATTAAACCCAAAAAAATACTTTCCTAAGAACTATGTTGTTTCTTCCGATTTGTTACGGAAAAAGGACTACTATAAAAATATCAAATCCGGAGTTTTACACGTTGTCGTAACTAAAACTAATGGAACAAAAAACTCAAGTGATAATAAAAACAGTATATATTACTAAACAAAGACAATTAACGGTGGAAATAACACATTGGAATACAATACAATTTTTTAAACTTGCATTTTATTTCATTTAAGAAATTCAAATTGTTGATAAAGATACATACCTTATTACCTATATCTAATAAGCTCATAATTAGGAAATTAATGATATGCCTATTAGGTGCTTGAAATCCTCTCGCTATGAAAGAAACAAATTGGTGTTAGGTGAATAATAAGAAAGTCCGAGTTATTCCATTGTCCTTATCTACTTCGTACGGGCGATTGTATAATGTGACGTATGAGTAAACACGCGATAAAGCATGCTTGGCGTCTAACTTGCACAACTACCACTAGATGGCGCTGCCTGTATCCTGAATCGCGCTATAGGTTTTTACTTGCAATAGTACTTTACCGCCGGCAAAACTGGTCTAACTAATCCCTGCTGGGTATAAAGGCCTCCCCTATTAGCCTATTAAAGGCTTTATTTTTTTAAGTATTATCCAAATACGCCGTATTTGGGTTAGTACTTCTTTTTTACTTATTATAGGTTAGTTATTTTCCTATCTCTATCTATACCTAAACTAACAAACAAACAAAGTCGTATCTTACAATTTAAAAAAGATCGCGCGTGCGTGCGTTCAATCAAAATGTCAAATGATTTTGTTTGTTTGTTTTTTTGTAAAATCTCTGCCTGAAGTGACTTCTTCAATCAATTGTAGAGGAGATAGATACAACAATCGATTGAAAAAAAATTAACAATTTCGGTCTACAATGTAGGTTGACCTTAACTTGTTTGTAGTAAAGCATAAAGTCGATTGAGAAAGTTTCACGTTTTGTGGTAGCTTGGCGTGCTGTTATTGTACTTTTATTTTGAAACTTATTTTCCTTTTATTTATTTACCAAACTTATTATCAATACATGCTAAATTAAATTATATTGCGATAAATAAACATACTATCATGCATAATATTTTTTTATTTTATTACTCAGAGACGCCAATTAACATTAATGAGGACCTAATTAATGTCAAAAATGACAAATCAAAACTAGTCGCTATTTTGCCGGGTCTATGGTCTAGATTTAAATGAAAATTTTCGATATTATGTACTCATTAAAGTTAATTGACGTCTCTGAGTGTTGCAGTTTGTACGTAAATTTATACGATAGTTCACGCATTCTTTTTTGAGAATAATGACAATATAAGGTCTGAGCATACGTAACGGGAAAACACCCCGGACGGGACGTGGACCAGGCCTCTCTCGTACACATATGTCATGGAGACACGGACGGAGCTTTTTGTACGAGAGAGGCCCCGTCCCCGTCCCGTCGGGGGTGTTTTCCCGTTACGTAGGTACGCCCAGACCTATGTGCATGTTGAGTTTATGAAAACGAACGTATAGGTATGTGTAATGTTGTGTCTCTCGCGCAGGGCATATTCCGCTTGGCGTGCGAGCACGTCCTGCGCACGATGCGGCGCGGGCGCGAGACGCTGCTCACGCTGCTCGAGGCGTTCGTGTACGACCCGCTGGTGGAGTGGGCCGCGGCGGGGGGCGCGCCCGCCGCCAAGGACAAGCGCGCGCGCTCCAGGCGCGATGTGCAAGCGGCCTTAGCGATGCTGGCGGTGCGCGCGCTCGAGCTGCGGCACGAGCTCGCCGATGCCACGTGGGTATCCTGCCGTTTACTAATCTATACTAATATTATAAAGCTGAAGAGTTTTTTGTATGGTTGGTTAAGAGGACTAATCTCAGGAACTACTAAATCAGATTGAAATATTATTTTTGTGTTGGATAGTCCCTTTAACGAGGAAGGCCGCGAGTGACCACTAGTACATACATTTACATACCGCTGGATGCGGGCAGCGCAGGACTGACCGGCTTGGAGATCCTTGGGGGAGGCTTATGCCCAACGGGGAGTGTCTCTCGGCTGAATGATGATAATGATATACATACATACCTATGTCACGCCTTTCTGACTGACGGCCGCCTTGGTCGAATGCTCAGATTGCTGGGTATTGGCCAAGAGGTCCCGGGTTCGAATCGTAGGGGCAAACAAACTTTGTGATGACTACAAATGTTTCTTTCTGAGTCATGGTTCTGTATATGTTTATGTAGTATATTTTCAACATTTATTTACATAATTATATTAAAAATATGTCCGTCATCTAGTATCGATAACACAAGTGCGTAGGCTACGTACTTTGGGCTAGATGATAGGTGTTAGTAGTAAAAATATTTATTTATTTATTATTATTTCTGCCACAGGCGTAGGCAGATCAGTTCTTTCCACTTGCTAAGATGCTTACATACTTCTTTCGCTTCATACAATCTCATCAATATCTTCATGCATGCCCGTCGGTTTCGGGTACTCTGGACCTGGAAATACATACGTACAATGCGTTGAGGACCGAGCATCAATAAGAACTCGTACTTTGATTAGCCGTGTGGTGACGGCTGAGTAGAACACGATTGTCACCACTCCAAATCTCTCCCGTGAGTGTCGTACAAGGCGACTAAGGATAAATCAGTGATGAGGGATGGGCAGCAGCGTTCCTCCTATACTCCTAGCAATGTACTGCGACTTTTGTGCCCTATAAATAGGCTCGCCACCTACATGAGACCTGACCTAATTATCGAAACGTGGCCGTTAATTCCCCTTTGACTAACCCTTCGGGGATATAGGCGATTTATGTACCCCTCTCTCGTCCTTGTCACATTAGTGAGACCACTCCCTCCGAAGTGTGACGTCTCACATTTAGCAATTTTACATTTAGAAATTGACACTGAACAGCATCCCATGGATTCACCGAGCGAGTGTCGGGTCTTGTAAGATTTTGAAATGTGACGTATCGAAACTTGACCCCTCTTCTTACCATCCTATCATCAATATGCTGCGATTTATGTGTCCGTTAGATGGCTCGCCACCAATTTTATAGGATCTAACTTAATTGGCGAAAAGTGGGTGTTAATTCATCCCTCTCCTACCCCTTCGGGGATATAGGCGTGGTTTATGTAAGTAGGTATCTCTGTCTGTCCTACTATACGAAGCGAACTTCGCGTTCGCGGTATTTAGTGACGCTTGAGTACTGTAAGGCGTTGTCCTAATAGAACGCGATGCGCGATCATCGCGAGCAAAGGACGCGACCATCGCGTGAACGCAGACAAACACGGCCGCGTCGCGCGATTGCCAATTAGGACACCTATTCGAGTTCAATAGGTTTGCTCGCGAGTTCGTACGAGTAAAATTCGCACGAACTGGCTGTAGATTATGTAGCTGCGGGTTATTAAAAAGGGCCACTAGGGTTCGTTATCCACCGTTTATTAACACAATTACAGTGAAAATTCAGACACAATTAAATATTTGCAAAAACAGTTTGTGCGCGCGACAGTCAAAAATGGCGACTGGCTTTTGATCGGCCTTATACCCTCGATAATTATTAAACAATGTTTCTAACTGCCGCACTCAGAGACGTCAAATAACGTTAATGAGTACTTAACGTCAAAAAATGACAATTCAAAACTAGTCGCTATTCTTGCCGGGTCTATGGTCTAGATTTGAATGAAAATTTTTGACATCAAATACTATCTACCTTTTAACAATATATTTGAAAATTACGGTTATACGTTTCGTTTTACTAAATACATATCATTTTATATGTTAAGACACAAACAAAAAAGAATTACATTAAACACAGAAATTAAATTAAAACACGTATACATATTTTAGCTGTCGCCTAAACTGGCGATGATCGCGCGATCGCGTTCTATTAGGACAACGCCTAACAGTGGGTCATCTCCCGGCACCACTATTCCCCGAGAGTTGGATTTCAATAATGCATGATCAGTTTAAGTGCAGCCCTACTGCGCCCGTGAGCGATTCAATATTTATCACTGGGCAGCGAGCGCGCTTCCGATGGCAGTTTTGTTTGTAAAATAAGACTGCGCATAAACGCTTCCTCCTTTTAAAACGATAAAAGCTTTCGTATCCGTTAAGACCTGCATTTGCTGCAACGGTTATTCAACTAGAATTTCAACGCTTTTAGTCCCAATAATAATAATATGAATGTTTGTTTGGACAATAAAAAGTGAAACTGAAATCGTGACATGCGTACTTCATGAAGAACAAGAAAGAAGGTAGTTAGTGTCATCTTTTTTTCTTAAAATAAAAGGACTGTCGAGAATGCGTTTCGGTTTATTCAGATACATAACTTTCATATTTGTGAAGTCTGAGTTGAAGATAGTTACGATTTACAACATTATACACACAACTTATTACACAGTATATAATTTTAAACAAAGCTTTGAAATGAAGAGGCAACTAATGAGCCTTAGGTCACATGTCAATGTAGGAACATTATTTCAAGAGGGTTAGAGAAATAGCAGACCAATAAGCAGCCTTGTTCTAGATCTAGAGCAAACAACCCGCTAGAAACTAGACACGGAAATGAACTTCCATTTCTTATTAAAATAATGATAGCTTCTCTTTGAACATGGTTTGCTAAACATGGGCCAAGATTTCCATATTCACCATGTCAGATTGTCGTTTAATATTTATGTACATTTCTCTAATTAAGTTGACACGCGCTCTCAACATTGTGGACCCTAACCGTCCGCCATACATAATTTGCGAGGTGCCAAACCGAATTATAATTGTTAATGACTCACTAAAAGCCACTCCGATTTAGCGCGACATGTTTCCGGTAAGGCCGCGTGAATTATTCAACAGGTCGTGTTTCATGCTCTTCATCAAACATTCATTCTGTCGACAAATTAACCAGACCACAGATCAATCGGCCCTTTCTGTTGCAGCGAACAAGCCCTGGCTGCGTTACCTGAAATCAAGGAAGCCGCCGAAAACTGGCTGAAAGAGGACGACGAGGTCAACTCCATCGAGGAGAAACTGGAAGAGTGCGAGCAACAAATGACACTCATTAAAGAACTAGAATCGTACGGCTCGAACTTGAGCGACCACCCGCTGCACGCCGTTTCCCAAAAATATAGTTCCTACAAAAAGGCCAAGAACGCCGTCGAAGATTCAATGAAGGTGCTGGTCAAAATTCTGAAAGATTTCGACGCCCAGATCGAGGCGTTCGCGGAGACCACCGAGGCCCTGAACGGCCCGCAGCTGATGAACTGGATGCAAGAGTTCTCCACCACCAACGAGGAGGACGACGCGCCCATATTCGAGCCCATCAAGGAGTTCCTGACCAACGCCGGCCAGAGCTCGCTGCTGGCGCAGTGCGAGGCGGCCGAGGCCGAGCTCAACCAGTGCATGCAGCAGACGACGCACCACATCAGGAGCTGCCTGGAAGTCCTCACGCAGTACGTCGCCGTGTCGCAGTACTACCCGCAGAGCCAGACCGAGTACCACAGGATCGTGGTGTTCAGGAAATACTTAGCTGCGGCGCTCGAGAACAGATCCCCGAGGTCTGTCGCGAGCTAACCAACCAGGTCAACGTGCTGCTGCCCCCGGAGTCGACCAACAAGGACACGCAACAGATCGTAGCGTACAACTATCGCCTGCAACAAATTCACACTGAAGCCACGGCGAACTTGAACAAGGCGGCGGAGAAGCTGCAGGCGGAGGGCGGGCCGGACGCCGTGGCCGCCGCGCAGGAGGCCTACAACGAGGCGAAGGCCAACATCAACAGCTGGCTGCGGGCCGAGGAGGGCGCGGCCTCGGCGCTCGAGTGCGTCGTCGCCGGCATGCTCTGCAACCTGAACCGCAGGTACCTCATGCTGGAGAACGGCGCTCAGAGCGCAGGCGACTGCCTCGTGGACTTGACTTCGATGGAGGGAGAGTGGTTTTTAGACGACATGAGCGCGCTGCTGATGCAGGCAGTGGAACTACTGTCGCTCGTCCCGCTCCAGTCCGCCTCAATAGAGGAACCGGCGATCGGTATCACCGTGGAATGCGTCAGGAACTCCAACCTTCTACTTGCGGACTTAGTCCAGCTGAACTACAACTTTAGCACGATCATCCTCCCGGAGGCGCTTAAGAAGGTGCACTCGGAGGATCCGTCCGTGCTGCAGATGATCTCGGAGCTGAACGCCGTCATCGCGAACAGCCCGATGCCCCTCAACGAACTCCTGGCGCAGCTGGAGCTGCATCTGAGATATCTCGTCATGGATATGGAGGTGAGTGTTATGACTTAAACTGTTCGCTATTACAAGTGGCGATTATGTACGATTATGTGTAAGTTTTTACGTAAAGCAAACGTAGCGATGGTTGCGTTTGCTTTACGTAAAAACTTAAACTAGAGGTAGTGAGCGAGCGTAGAGGACCTCGCTAGCGCAGTGGTATAACGCGCTCGGCCTGCGATTGCGTAAACTAAGCAATGTATCGGATTAGTGGCCAGAAATATATTATCTCGAACTCCTTAATGCTCCGGAAGGCACGTTAAGCTATTGTTGGTCTCGGCCGCATCTGCAGTCGCCAATCCGCACTGGGTTAGCGTGGTGGCTTATGGCCCATTCTTCCTATATTGTTTCATCGATAATGACGAAACCCAAAAACAAAGTCGTATTCACTAAGCATCTTGCCAGGACGTGATTTGAAGAGTCCAGTTACTTATGAAAAGAATTTTTAAGGAATATTACAGTAAAGGCTTTTTAACTGGCCTTACTTAACTTTAACTGGCTTTACTTAACTTTAACTGGTTTTACAATTCAAATTGTATCTACGAGACTAAAAAGCCACGGTCCTTACAGTCCATACTCATACACTTTTTTGTCTACCCTTTTGGCACTTACAGCAGTTTTATATTTGTTGCTTGCTGTCAATATTTAGTAGCAACTATAGTCTGACAAGTTCGTGCGCGAGTTTTCCCTCCTCCCCGCACCACCCGCCCTCGCTAACATCTAGAGTGCCCCGTCCCCCCACCGTCTGTACCGCAGGAGGGTAGCGCACGAAGTTGTCGGACTATAGATGCTAACGCCTTGTTCGGACTAGGCTAGTATTTTAGTCTAGTGGCGAGTAATTTAGTAGCTAAACGTGTCTGAACACCAAAAAATTAATCGAGTGGATTAGTAAGTAATTTAGTCGAGTCAATCCATTTTATTCTATTTTTTTTAGTAGTCTAGTAGCGAGTAGCACCCCTACTACGCGTCCGTGCTCACTCGGCCGCCGGCTAAACAAGTCCGAACCTGTCGATTTAGTCGAGTTCATTAGTTGACGTGAACGCTGGAGCGAGGAAACTACTTTAAAATTTGTTTCCATTTATATTGAACATGATTGCTTATGGAATGTTAAGTCCCCGTGTTATAAAAACAAACAGAAGAAACAATCCGCATACTTGGATATAGAAAATAAGATGAATATAGCCGGATTTGGTGAAAAGGCTAAAATAGCCGTTACGATTAGCTTTATCAGTTTATCGACTGTATTACGCTGTAGGCTGTTCATCTTGCAGAGTACCACTGACTTGTGAGCTTTACTCGACTGTAATGCGAACGATTTTTAGGCGATAGCGAATGTTTAGCTACTAAATGACTCGCCACTATACTAAAATACTAGCCTAGTCCGAACAAGGCTTAAGTGATGCGAGTTCGGACGTGTCCTGATGGCGCTGGTCCGCAGCCGGCGCCGTCGGCCGGCGCGGCGGCCGCGGCGGCCTGTGGCCTGCGCGCCGCGTACGAGGCGCTGCTGTCGCCGGGCGCGGGCCGCATGCTGCTCATG